>JASAMY010003822.1:217500-288355 GCA_030248085.1 Paralinhomoeus sp. GSCO2_6
CGCGGTTTGTTGCCGTCAAAACACAATTTTGAGAGGTCGTGTGCGAGGAGGGAAGGCTATTTCGGTTAGAGACAAGTTAGACTGTCTCTCTGTAAAGTCGCGAAGAAATGCGTTGCGTCGAAATCATGAAGACGTCCGCCCTCGGCTGTTGCATGCTCGCGGCGCTCTTCGGAACGGGTGCGGAGCTTTCACTGACCACGAGCGTTCTCTCTGCAGAATTGAGCAATTATTGATTGCAGCTCGAGCGTGCCTGAGTGGAGGCGGTGGCACCGCTCAGGGATTCGAAGGTTTCTTTCCGTCCTCGGACTGGCGACGGAACGCGCGAAAACCGCTCTGCTTTCAGTAATTTTGGGCGGTTCGACGGCCGTGCGGCATTTCAAGGGCGGCGCGACGGACGAGTTCATCGCGGACGGGCCGAATCTCAACTGCAGGGACCCGTCCGTGTGCCGGTGGAAGAACGTGCCCTCGCCCGACCGCTTCGACTGGAGCCGCATCGACGGACGGCCCGACCCGGGACGACTGGACCTCACCTCCGGCATCAAGCAGTCCTGGGGTGCGTCCCGGAACCGCGCGTCGAGCTGAATCTTCGTCCACAAAGCCAGCGGGTGCGTCTCGCAGACCCTTCCGCGATTGGAGTCATCTCGGACACGCGCGCACCCGACGAGCAAGCCTGGCTCGTCAGCGACCCCATCGGCTGCGCTCCCTCGGGCGGAGTCGTTCAGTACAAGTACTGGAAAAGCAAAGGTCTCTTGCGCCGCCGCCGCCGACAACTCTGCACTTTCGACTCAGAACGTGACAATTGTCCGCCTGCGCAGGCCTGCCCAGCGAGCGGGAGTCGCCGATTGTCCGAACCTGCTGGCGCAAAGTGGGCGACGGCGAGCTGAGGGACTGCGACCAGGCGCCCGTCGGCCCGCTGGGACCGGAGCCCGGCAACTTCATCTACCCCTTCCCGCCGGTCGACGGCGAGCCAATCGAAGTTGGTGGACCACCGCCTCCCTTTCCATCCGCCTCGCTGATGCGCGCGCCTGTGCACCACCAGATCGTCATCGTCGCCACCAACTTCGTCACGGACGGGGAAGTGCCGCCGTTTATTCCCGGCGTGCCAGCCGACTTCCGACGCATCCGGGGCGGCTACGTGGTCGTCGACGACATCCAGGTCGAGGCCAACGACGTCGTCCCCGCCCAGCATTGCGCCTTCGACGAAGAAAGTACATAACAGGCGCTGACGCAATAGAAACAGAAACCCGACCAAAAACCAGTTCACGCGTTGCTTTAGCCACAACTGAAGATCCGTTTGGAACCGATGAAACTACCCCAACGCCGACGGCGACCTCTGACCCGAACACCTTGTTCCCACCAACCGACCCGAATCCCAACGGCGGGCCCAACACGCTGCTCACGTGTCAGAAATTGGCGTGCGATTTCCGAAACGGTTCGCCTTTGAGTTCAAGACTTACAGTACTGGTACACCTGCAATCAGAAGCGGTTCCGGTTCAGACCGCTGCCTCTTCGATCCATTTGGCCCTAGCGGCGGCCAAGACACCATCTGGGAAGGACCGTTGACCGCACGTGACAACAAGCGCCGCTCCAACCCACTTACAGGCATTCGCAAAGGACCTTTGAACAATAAGAAAGGTGCAGGTGGACTGGCCTAACCGTAGACGCGCCCCATTGCGCGCGTTGCCAACCGCAGGGCTACAATGTAGGTCAGCGTATGGCCTAGTGGTAGAGAATCGGCCTCTTGCGCGCGCGGTACTGGGTTCGATCCTTGATGGATCCAATAGATCGAGGACTTCCCTTTCGATGGATTTTCTCGTGCTTTCGCTGCCCTAGATGACAGATGGCGTTCTTCTTAATGTCTTTGGCTAATTATGCGGCTCTAGGCTGGAAGGCGTCATGGATATGGGCATGCTAACATATGTGTAGGCCATAGACGGCTCCCTAGCGTCGCCGCTAATCCAACAACAACAACAACAACACGCCGACACCGCAGACGACGGCAACGACCGGTTCGTCAAGTGCGTGTTCGCCGACCCGAAGAGGGAGCGCGTCGACCGCCAGCACCGCTGCTCGCTGACGTCCGTCGAGTTGGACGGCTTCGAGCCCGGCACGCGACCCGTCATGTGCATGCGCATCTACCAGGCGACGCTAGGCGCCCTCATCGAGGCCTACGCCGACGGCAACCAGGTTCGCCGCGCTCCTCAAGCTGACACCATCCCGCGTGCTGCTTCACCCGCCCCCCCCCCCCACCCGAACAGATCTGGCAGTCGCCGCCGCTGAAGCGAGGCCGCGACGCCATCAAGAACCGGGAGTGGCGCGAGGAGTGCTTCGAGGTGCCGCCCCAGACGAAGCGGGTTAGCGCAGCTGAACGTGGCGCTGTCCAGCGTAGACCTTCCGACTGCGTAGGTGGCGCTGTCGTCGAGTTACGACAGCAGTCGACGGTACAACGCGGGAGAGACGGCCATCGCCGGCCTAACCGTCAAGGACGGCAGCCCCGACGGACCGCCGCTCTGTTAATCGACGCAGGTCTTTCGCAATACGTTTCTAACGTGTGCAAGCCGCTCGCAATTTTTTAATGATTTGCGTAATTGCCACTCTACTGTCTCATGGGATACACCACGTGTTGCACAGAATTTGGTCTGGGGCAACGAAAAACTACATACACACAATGGAAACCAAAATGTACACAAACTAACGCGACTGACAAATTGTGTACAACCGACGAGCATTGCTTGATCTTCGAGAGAGCGATGGGGGATCACAGGTCGGTCGTCTTGGAGCTGACGAGCCACTGGTAGAGCTTGAGGTTCATCCAACTGCTCGTGTGGGGCAGCGTCGTCGTCGTCGCGCGGGACGCGCTCCGTTCGGCGGCGGGCTTGCCGGGGCTGCGCGTCAGCGTTCGCGAGACTCCGCGCCGCGAGTCCCGTCGTCGGAACGCCGGCGGAGGCGGCGGGGGCAGGAGGAGCGCGTTGCGCGTCCTGCTCGAGGAGTTGGTCGTCGACGTGGAGGCGACGAGCAGCGACTTGGGCGACGTCGTCTCGCTCGAGCTGCTGAACTCGGCCGCGAAGTCGCCGACGCCCTCCTCCGCCCACCGCCGCTGCGGCGTCCGACCGACGCGGGCGCGCAAGCCTCAAGAGCGAGCCAAAAGAGCGTTGTGAAAGGAGGCTCGCGGCGGACAGCGAGGACGGCGGCGGACTTTTGCGAAGGTCGGCGTCGGCGCGTCTGCAGGAGAGGGCGACGCGTCGCAGGCAGCGGTGGAGTCGGCGCCGATGGACGGCGCTCCAGAAGGCCTCCTTGAACGAGCGCATGGTCAAGCCGTAGATGATGGGGTTGAAGGAGCTGTTCGCGTAGCCCAGCCACGTGCACGCGTCCAGCAGCCAGGCCGGCACGAGCGCCGACGCCGTCACGTGGCCTTAAACAAGCGAACACGACACTCGCCAATAAGCGACGTGACGTACTGTATGTACAGCAAGACCACAGTACACTCACTGACCCACACTGTGTACACACGTACAACGTGTACATAAAGGGTGTTTTTTTTTAAATTATCACATTTCTTTTTTGAATTACTTTTGTTTCCTTTGTTGGATTGTTATCAAATTTGGAACACTTATACTCAAGACTTTGCGATTTTGTCTGAAAAAAGAATCGTCGAATTCGGTTGAGGATTCCGAGAGTTATAGCGCTCCAAATCAGATGTCGCTTTTTGGGCAGATTTTACAAACGAAATTGTTTGAATCGTAACTATCCCGTACTGTATGCCAAATTTCAAAACGCCAAACTTTGTTTTTGGCTGGCGCAGCTCGTCCAATACGGTCGGCGCACAGTAACACGACTGAAACCGCCCCCTCTCCATCCGCCCTCCCCCACTCCATACCAACCCAACGGCCCAGGTTGTTCGCCATGTGAAATCTGCCCAAAAAGCGACATCTGATTTGGAGCGCCATAACTCTCGGAATCCTCAACCGAATTCGACGATTCTTTTTTCATACAAAATCCCAAAGTCTTGAGCATAAGTGTTCCAAATTTCATAACAATCCGAAAAAGGAAACGAAAGTTATTCAAAAAAGAAATGTGATAATTTAAAAAAACACCCTATACATACATACAGACGGGTGAACACGACGACGCCGAACACGCATGATTTGGTGAAAGCGGGCTTCGGGTCTGTTGATAAAAGGATGGTACTTAGAATGAGGAAAAGCATTTGTCCCCAACACGAGCCATGTACCGTACGTACGTATGTACATGGGCGGGAGTGTCACTGAGCAACGGAGCTCACTGAGGAGGTAGAGAGAGAAGAAGGGCGTCCAGCAGACGAGGAAGGCGCCCACGATGAGGCCGAGCGTGGCGGCGCTGCGCTTGTGCTGGCTGTAGAAGCGTCGTCTCTGGTTCACGGGGTCCTTGAGGGAGCCATTGCCAGCACTCGGCGCGCCCCCGTAGTGGATTCGCAGCGGCAGCATCATGAACGAGCCGCGTGCCTGCGCTGTCGAGCCATTCTGCGCTGCGACGGCCGACGACGACGACGGGCACGGTGACGGCGGGCAGACGACGAGACGGCTCTGGGACTTCGGGGAAACGCCGGCGGCGCCGCCACCGCAATCCTGCTCCTCCTCCTCCTCGTCGCTGTCCTTCTTCAAGAGGTAGCTGAATTAAAGGAAAATCCGTTTTGTTGGCACAATTTCCATGTTCTTTTGACACGAGCTCAAAAGGGAACGCACTTGATGACGCTCTGCCTCTTCTTCTTGGAGGCGTCGGAGGAGGAGGCGCTCTGTTCCTGGAGCTGCGCGAGTCGCTTGTCGAGGTTGCGGAGGAGGCTGCGCTCGCGTCTCCTGGTGACGCGGTAGATCTTGGCGTAGATGGCGAGGATGACGGCGAGCGGCAGGAAGAAGGAGAGCAGGATCGAGTGCGTCACGTAGCGCAGCTCGTCGCCCACATAGCAGACGTACGGGGCGCGTCGAGTCGCGTCGGCGCCGCCCGGCCAGCGCAGCGTGCAGAGCAGCACCGACGTCGAGAAGCACCACACGCCTGCAATGGAGCACACTCGTCTTTTTCGCGCTTGTCGTGCGTCCAGTCCACAGCCGTGACCTCGGCGCCACAACGAACCCGCGCAGGCGGCCAGGACGCGCCGGCGCGTCACGAGCACGGGGTAGCGGAGCGGTTGCGTGACGCCGACGAAGCGGTCGACGCTGATCAGGCAGAGCGTCGCGATCGACGCCGTGCAGCAGATCACGTCCAACGAGATCCAGAACCGACAGGCAGTCTGCACGTCGAACTCACACGTACCCATCGTGAGAAGGCTGATTCTGCAGCGCTGCTGCTGACCTTGTTGAAGAGCCACTTGGAGCGCGCGGTGACGTTGGAGACGGCGAGGGGCATGACGACGAGGCCGACGAGGAGGTCGGCGGCGGCCAGGTTGCAGATGAGCACGGTCGTCACCTTCTTGCGGAGCTTGCGGTTCCGCGCGGCCGTGACGAGCACGAAGGAGTTGCCGACGACGGTCAGCAGCGTGAGCAGCGACGCGAGCAGCGTCCAGAGCAGCGTCAGCGGGCAGAGTCTCACCTGGTCCCGGTGCTGCGCCGACGAGCACAGCCAGCTCCAGGCCCAGACCACGCCGCGGCCGCCGCCGCTGCTGCTGCCGTTCCACACGCCTCGCATGCCGACCAAAGGCTAGAGATCCACTCGACCGCTGCGTCGAAACCAGCACAGGTGCGCTAATGCGGCCGCGCCACGCGAGCTCGATAGATTCGTTCGTATGGGCTTCTGGCATTAAGGCGTCGACCAACAACGCGTCAACGAGGACGGACGCGTGAGGGTTCGCAGACACGCACATTTTGAGTCGCTAGGGTACACGCAGCTACCCAGGTGGGGTATAGTCCGCCAAACGAGCCAGTAATGGGAGGTAAACACTGTCGAAGTGGGCCAGAGTACGCGGCGGGTGGCCAGAACAAAGGGTGCGCGCGCTGCCGCTCCACGGGTGGAGGTGAAGGGCGACGACGGTGGAAAACAGCTGCGTGCTGGACAGCGACGAGGCAATAGTGCCAGTGGGTGGGCTTTGACGCGTCTTGTCGCAAATCACAAACGACGCATGAAATGAATGCTCGTGCCCCTGGGGCGATCGGGCACACATGGACACGCGCACGCGCACGCTACATGTAATGAGGTGTGGAACGAAATACATACGACGTCGAAGCCACGGCGCGGCCGCGAGCCGGCTTAGAAAAGCTAAAAAGAACGTCTCCTTTCCAGAGCGTTCGGTTCGAATGTATAGGTCTTCTCGACGGAGGCTAAAAATAGGTCGGTCCGAATGCGAATGAGACGCACTTGACGCGTGTCACGCTAGACCAACACAAATCCAGCTTGAAAATAGCACGCGTACTGCACACTGCGCTGCCGTTGGGACACGTACGAGACAGGCGTGGCGCATGTGTGCCGTCTCAGGCATCCTGGAATTTCAAGCCACCCGTTCGCGGAGACGCCAAAGAAGCGCAGGACGCAGTCGGACGCGGCGGTCTGTCCAGCCACGCGCACGACGCTGGGTTCGATTGAATGAGGGACCTGAGAGACCAACTATAGTCTGTCCGAAAAAGATCCGGACTGGGGGTTTTTTGGCCGTAGCTCCTCGGATTTGTGGAAACGGCCGGTCGCAGCGCAAGTCGATCGATTCCTTGGCTCGAGCTACGTTCCAAACTGGAAAAAATTTGTAAAAAGATACAGAAAGTAGCTGGGCATATGTGGGACAGTTCACTGTTCCAGAAACCGCACCAAGATAGCGCCAGAAACGTTTCGCTGGGCATGCAGGTGTGGGTCCCATGGAGGGTATACATGCCAATTTTGAAGGGATTCGGAGGAAAAAAAGGGGGGTGCACCGCGATTTTCCAATATTGCCAAATTTCACAATTTTCAACAAGCTGTTTCTCAACGAGGCATTGGCCGACCAGCACGATGTTTGGAGAGTGATACTGTCAGGGGGTCTGCTACCCACCCTGCAATTTTCATGCAAATCCGTCCATCCAGTAAGAAGTGTAAAATCTTCACCGGATTATAACTGGAATGCGCCTTTCCCTATTTTCGAAACGTTCAGCGTTTGGAATGGGGCTCCGCGAGGCGAATCGATCGGTGTGCAAATCGATGATGTTCTGGCCCGAAATAAGCCAAGCGTGTCAAAAACCCACTTCAATGTTTGTGTGTCATAACTCGCACCAATATAGCTTCAAAAAAGCTTAGCTTGGCATACGGGTGCGGGTCCCTCGGAAGGGTACACACGCCAAATTTGAGGGGATTCGGAGAAGAAAAAGGTGGGGGTGAACCGCAAATTTCTGTTTGTGCGATTTTTGGCGATTTTTTTCGATTTTTGCCATTTTTGAGCAACTGTATCTTGATAGCGCGCCACCGGATCGAAATGATTTTTGGATGGTGACATGGGGCATCTGTCCTCTACCAGCCCTGCAATTTTCACGCAGATACGTCTCTCCAGTAAAAAGTGCAAAAACTACACCCGATTATAACTCGGATGCGCATTTTCCTATCTACAAAATTTTTTCCAGTTTGGAACGTAGCTCGAGCCAAGGAATCGATCGACCTGCGCTGCGACCGGCCGTTTCCACAAATCCGAGGAGCTACGGCCAAAAAACCCCCAGTCCGGATCTTTTTTGGACAGACTATAGTGAGACTCGCCCCTTCAGTGGACTCCGATCGACGCCCTAAATTACGTTCGCTGTTCATCCTGGCGTGTTCGGTGGCACTCGTGGTCTACGCCCCATACGGGAAGACGTCATTGACAGATACATATGAAAGGGTATTCCTTATGGGCCCAATCTGAATGACCCCATAGAGGTGTCATCAACAGCCACACCGGTCACAAATGGGGGCTGTGCTTGCAGTGTAGACGGCACAAGCAATAGATACACTGATTCACTATATCGAGATTAGAGGAGGCTGCGCTGGCAAATGAGCCACACACGAACAGGGGACATGGACGCAGCAGTGTCTAGCCCACTGACGTCGTGCAGCACAACACCTAATGGAGGATTTGTCGTCGCATCGGAAGATTTGTGACGGAGCTGGGTGGGCGACGCGGCTACAAGGTTGGAGGAGGCTGGGCGCAGGGCGCGTGTCCCTCCTCCTTCCGTATTCTCCACTCATCCGGCGGCTGGGAATAAATTATTGAGCGACACTTCTCGCTGTTGCCGCCGCAGAGACCTGCGGACCAATTGCCTCGCAAATTCGGCACGCGTAGCGCTTCTGCTGGCCGCCGCCGTCGCCGACTCACAAAGGACTCATTCTGAGCGGGGCGAACGGCGGTGGGTCTCCCCGCCCACCGTCTTCGTCACCGGCGACCATTACGCCAGGCCGAGTGAATTTTTCAGCGAGCCGCAAAAGAAGCCAATTCCTCGGCTAGACGCCCAAGTGGGTGGAGAGAGAGAGCCTTTCAAGTCGGACGACGGACAGCTTTCAGAAGCAGGAGCGGTTCGCGGACAGACGCAGCACAGGGCAGCCAATCAAAGGGGGTCATCTGGAAGGCTGCCCGCAACGGCACTGTCGAACGCCGCGTCCACTGCCTGCCACTGACAGACACGCACGAAGCACCCAGGGCCGTGTCCTACGTACCTCGGGGCGGACTTGAACCACTGTGTTGTGCTCTGCTCTGCATGTGTTACACGACTCCTGGCTTTAAACCCTAGGACTTCAGTACCCGGTTACAAGCCTGAAGCTCCGTTGGCGGGTTTCCCTCAAAGAGACGCCAAAAAGCAACGTCAAAACAAGGGCGAGCTCGACTGAGCAGAACCCGAGACGGCTGAGACGTGCGTCACTGGGGAGGGCGCACCGACACCTGGGCGCTCATTATCGCGCCCAGGGTAATGAAGTCGTGAGCGCGAGCAAAACACAATGAGAGGGTCGAGAGTCAGCTCGCGTTTCGCGGCTCTCCTCACGTGTTCGCTTCCCTCTGAGACGCGCAGTCACACGTACCCGCGTCGTGTTTTCGACTATGGGTGCACGAGCGCAACACAATAGCCCATGAATGACAGGACGGCAACAAGACGTACAGGACGAGAATCTCCCCTGACTTTTCACAGATACCCCCCCCATCGAACACGTCACTACGACGACAAACTGTTCAAATACGTGAATTGGGATTGGGTGTACACTCTGTGCTCACAGTTGTAACTGTCCAGGGGGGGGGGGAGGGGTTCCTTGCCCTTAGAATAAATTTTCTCACCCCCCCCCCCCCCCGAAATTTTTTTAACCTGTCTAACACAAGCACAGTGAGCAAGTGAAAGTGTGTTTTGGCTGCTATATAACTGAGGGGCACCACCACTTTGAAGGCCCATTTACACCCCCAAACGCACGCCAAATCCCAGACGATTGCACGTATGCATACGTACGCACCCACCCAGGTCTCCCCCACCCAAGAATTTTCCCAAGGGATTTTCACTGTCTAAAACGATCAAAGTGAGTAAATGCTGGCGTTTTTCAGCGCTTTTCAGTGGCATATGATCATAAAACAGCTTATTAACACTATTTAGAGCGAATTTTGACCCATTTTTTTACCAAAAAGTACCAGCATAAGTCAAAAAAATGGTCGACTGCCCCCACGTTTTCCTCCAGAGACCCACCCCCACCCCCTCACCTGTCAGACCCGGTTACAGGTATGGATTCGCCCGAGAGGCAAAAGGGGGTCCGTTCACATGCAAGTCGAATGCTATGAAAAGACACTTTTGTCAGAGCCAAACTTGGTCAAAATTGAAACACAAAACCGAAACGAGTGTCAAGTTGAAATACCAAATCACTGATGGGTAGCGGAAGACGACACACCAGCAGCAAACGCGCATACGTCGCGCGCAACATTGCGCATGCACACTGTCACCAGTGTGGACTGACAAAACTTCTATTTTAGAATTTCTATAAAAATCTATTAACAAAATGCAGTAGTTACTACAAAAGATTCACCAGTCCACTTCGTCAGCCCGAACTTCAGCAGTTCCGACAGAAATTAAAAAAAAAAAAACCACCGGTCGTCTATGGCGATATGGGTCATATGATGCGAGCGAGCGTTTGAGATTTCACCAAGCAATCGGCAAACACCGGGGATTCGAGTGGGCTACACTACTGAAGAGTATGCATAAATTGTCAAGGAGGACAGAGACCAGTGGCGGATCCAGGGTGATGGGGGGGGGGGAAAGGGGGAATCGCAGTAATTTTTGCCTGCAGCGACGAATTTACGAATTACTTGTCAATAATGACCGATTGGGTGCCCAAAACAGCGCCGAAATGGCCCAGCATCTGTCAATGTCAAGGGGGTTCTTTCTTCCCCCCCCCCCCCCCTCCGAAAAAATTTCCGGATCCGCCACTGACAGAGACGGTACCAGGGGGTCCAACGAAAACAGGCTGCTACTCGTGATGACTGGCAGGTTCGTCGTCGTCCTTGCTTGGCAACTCCAATGCGTCGACGGTGGGCTGCTGCAGCTGCGGCTCCAAGGATGACGCCTCGCCAGCGCTGTCGGCCGCCGAAGACGACAGACGCGGCGTCAGGCGCAGCCGCTTCCTGAACACGAGCAGCGGCCAGCCTATGGCCCAGTGGTGGAGAATCGGCCTCTTGCGCCACGCCGATTCTTGATGGAGCCACTACTACATGTAGATCGAGGACTTCCCTCTCAATGGAGAGTTTCTCGTGCCGTCGCTGCCCTAGACTACAGAGGGCGTTCTGTCGAGCATCTTTGCCTAATTATGCGGCTCGCAAAGGCGTCGTGGAGATGGTATGTCGTGGGAGCAACGTGGAAATGGACATTTGTGGGCCATTGACGACCTCCTAGTGTTGCCCTTAATCCAGCAACAACGACACGAGCGGACCAGGCACGCGCACACGCGTGAGACATCCAGTCACTCACACATAGGTATCGTCGAACTCGAGCCGTTCCCCCCGTGTCGGCGACGAGCGGGCCGCCAGCTCGTCGTCGGCGTCGTCGTCTGGCCCCGGCTGGTGGTCGGCGCCGCTCGCGACGTCGTCAGACGGCGGTGCGGGGCGCGGTCCGGCCTCCCGGGAGGCATCGAGCCGGCCGCGGATGGCGGCTTGGTCCTCCGGCGACAGCCAGCCGAAGTAGGCCTGGCGACGCGCGACACCCACGTTACACTGGCAGACAGTGGCGTAGCCAAGGGAGGCGGTAGGGGGGGGGGGGGGTATACCCCTCCCCGAGATTGTGTGAAGCCCAAAAAATGCCCAAAAAGAGAGCAGAGGACAGCCCAAGCCCCCCCCCCCCCCGGGGGAACACAGGCGGGGGAACTAGAGGCGAGTGGCAACTGGCAAGAGGAGGACATTCATTCGCCACTTCACTCAAACATTGTCATCTTTGGAGACCAAAAATGCTGTTTTTTTTCACTAGTCAAACGGATTAGATCACCTCGCCAGCCGACTAACACTGGCGTTGTGGATACAAAAGAAGCAAAAAAATCACCTCTCAAATTTCCAAAAAAAACTAAATGGATCCGGCCCTGCGCACCTGTAGCGTGTCGACGGGCAGGGCGCGCAGCTCGTCGACGCTGGCGGCGAGGAGCTGGGAGCGCTTGGCCTCTCGCGCCAGCATCAGTCGCTGGTCCAGGTCGTTCATCTCCTCCACCGTCAGCAGCGCGCACTGCTCCTGCAAGCGTCTGTTGCTTTGTTTGTGCGTGCGTGCGTGCGTGCGTGCGTGTGTGTGTGTGTCCGTGTGTGTGTCACTGCCAGTTCTATGATCGCGGGGGCCTCTCTCTGGTCACAACCGACTGCTAGAGACCAGACCAGCCACAGAGGGGGGGGGGGGGCTGACTCCCCAGGATACTGCCGCAAGCATCGAGCCGTCTCGACAGCAGGTTGGTCTCCTCTGGGTCGTGCTGTATGTCCTGGGCGTCCCTTGAGCCGCCGGGCAGCGCAACCAACCCGGCGGCAGTGACAATTCCGGCCCGTTAGGGGATCCCCACCCCCAGGATCGGGCTGACTGGGTCTCGTCTCTCATCACTAGCAGCGGCCAATAATGCGACCAGAGAAAGAGACCACCGCGATCATAGAAGCGGCCCACGAACAAAGAAACAAACAAACGCCCCCCTCCCCTCCCCAAGGGGGGGGGGGGGAGGGGCGACAAGGCGCACATCGGCACCTGGAGCCGCTCGTAGGCGACGACCAGCAGCGCCTCGTCGTCCGTGATGTCGAGCAGGCGATCGCGCGCCGACAACGCGTCCGTGATCGAGTCGTCGTAGTACTCCTCAAGCATAGGTGTAACTGGCTTGTGTCGTAGGTACAGGTCACCCCCCCCCCCCCTTGCGGTCCAACCTGCACTGACTGCAGGATACTTGCCATGCTAAATGCGCTCTCCATGCACCACGAGGAGTTTTTATTTTCAGGCTTGTGCTGAGCAGCATTTATTGTCCGAATACCAAAAAATTCGGCTGCGGCGCTGCATTTTACACACCTACAGACCATTTTGGGAGTCTCTGGAGCGCGTTTTCGACCAAAGATTCAAAAAATTTGCCTGCGGCGCTGTCTTTTCAACATTCTTGTTTTCATAAGCATTTTCTAGGTCATTATATTGAGGCTGCAAAAAGAGAAATTGTATCAAATTTGGCCGTGCAGGCCACCCCCCATTGAGCTTTGAAAAATCCGAGACTCACCACCCCCCAGCTTCAATTGTCAGTCACATCTCTGTCTCAAGCGTCAGCAGCAGCGGACACCCCCCCCCCCCCCGCCCATAGTACGACAAGAAGAGAGACGGACAGCGAAGCGCGCTGGCAGGCAGGCACTCACGGTCGCGTAGGTGAACTCTTGCGCGGGCAGGGAACTGAGGAAGGTCCTGCTCTTCTGCGTGAGCCGACTCCGCAGCGAGCTGCGCTGCGTCGAGCGCCGGCCGAACGCGCTGTCGACGGACTCCTGGCTGCCGGCGGGACTGCTGACGCCGCCGAGCGCCGTCTTGGCCAGCGACTGGCCGTCCATGCTCCAGTCCTGGGCGCGGCCGGCCTCGCGCAGCTGCGCCAGTCGCTCCTCGACCGCCAGAATCTCGTCGGCCGTCAGGTACTGGTAGGCGTCGCGGATCTCCAGCATCGGCATCGTCAGCAGCTCCGCGTCCCGCGCCTCCAGCAGTCGACGTCGCTCGGCCTCCACGGCCGCCGGGTCCTTGGCCGACTCCGTGGACGTCTTCGGCGCCTCCTGCCGCTCCACTTCCATCGATGGCTCGGACGGCAGCGTCAACTGACGACGCTTCTTTGGCGGGGACCCTACAGAGCCTGAGTCGATGAATTCGGCAACAGTAAAGCGGCTCGACGCACTCGTCGTGGATTCCGCGATCTCGTCCTCTGGTGCGGGAGGAGGCTGGGTCGCGTTGTTGTGGTCGCCCTGGCTCTCAAGCTCGAGTATCTCCAGGGCCGTCAGGTAGGGATAGACCGACTCGTCCCTCTCCTTGCGAGAGAGACACGAGAGCGCCGCGTCGCGTCGCGCGTCGTGCGTCGCGAACGCCTCCCCGCCGCCAGGCGTCTGTGCGCAGCCAGGACTCCGCGAAGGTTTGGGGGGCGCCAGTCTCGGCGTCTGTCCCCTCTCTCACCTCCGCATCCTCCTGCTGCCGCTGCGAGTCGACGACGTCGTCGGCAACGGACAGCCGGAGCGGAGGCTTCTTCGCCTGGACGGCGAGCGGCGTCTGCTGCTGCTGGCCGCGAATGGGCGTGCTCGTGCTGAGGCGGTCCTCTCGCTGCGACTCCGTCACCGTCTCGAGAGCGGTCGCCGCCTCGCCGAGCGCCTTCTTGGAGGGGCGCTGCGGGCGGCGGACGGGCGCTACCCAACAAAAGCGGCAGCCACAAAACTGCGGCGAGCGAACCCGTTCGATGGGCGTCAACAGCTGGCCGCTCTCCGCGAACACGTCGTGCGAAAGTCGCGCCACGGCCGGAGAGAGACAGGCGCTGGCGTCCACCGCCCTCTACAGACACTGGCCCACATCACATGCGTTTGGCAAAACTGGGTCTCGCATGCCGTCACCTTGTGCCGATCCTCGAGCTCCTTGATCTCGTGCATGTCCAGGAACTCGTAGTAGTCCGTCAGCTCCCTGGCGCTCAGACTGGCGAGGAAGGCGTCGTCCATGCCCAAGACGGCCGCCTTCTTCCGCGACTTATCCAGCTGGGACGCCGCGAAGTCGCGCAGCTCGCGGCTCTCGCGGCTGGTAGGGCCCTCCTCATCGGCACCGTCGATCGCAAAGTCGGCGCTGGCGGCCGCGGCGGCGGCGAGCGGCGGCTCGTCCGAGGGCGAGTGGACCGTGACGAGGTCGGGACCGAGCACGAGTCTCGAGTTGGCCGTCTCGAACGCCGCCTGCTGCGTCGTGGGATCCGCGGGCACGGGACTGTCGCTCTGTGGCTCATTCAAGGGATGCGCTGCTGCCTGGCGTGACGCAGGGCGGACAGTAGGTACCTGCTGGGGCTCGTCGAGCAGCGCCGAGTTGTGCTGCGAGGCGGGCAGGCTGTTCCACTTGGCGTCGAAGTCGGCCAAGGACGAGCGCTCGGCAGCGGCCGGTCCCTCGGTCAGCACCAGAGTCGCCGGACGGTGGTGGCGGTCCTCTAGAAAGACAAGGTCGCCGAAGGAGCGCTGCTGCGCCCTGTCGCGTGGCACCGCGCGACGAACCTTGAGCGCCGTCGCGGTCGAGGGCGGCTGTCCCGGTGGAGAGGGAGCTGAGCTGCGAGACGTCGGGCAGGGGCTCGATGACGACCGACTCCTCCTCGGCGACCACGCGGTGCGCCTCCTCCGTTGTCGTCGCGGCCGCTCCGCCGCCCTGCAGAACACCCACTACCTACTCGAACGCAAGCCCGGTTGAATCAGTCTGCGCTGCAGTCGGCACCCAGGGCATGCGCACGAAGCCGCCGCTGTCGTTCTTGTCGCGGCAGCAGGTGCAGGCCGCGACCGCTAGGACGGCGCAGACGCCCAACCCAACGGTGATCAGCGCCGTCTTGACCGTCAGAAGCTCGGAGAACCTGCCCATGTTGCCCGTCTCGGCCGGCACCGGTCGAGCGATCGCTGGAAAGCATCGTCATCTCCTTCCTTTGGTTGTCTGACGTTACTCGACAAATACAGAGTAACACAAACCTAGTGAGGACAGCGAGAGAACCACTGCAAAGACATAATCGCGAGAAAGCATGTTTCAATTATGGACTTTCTTTGTTTTTTTGGCGTTAACTAAAACACACGACCACCACGACCACCACGACCACTGCGTATTTATAATTGTTTCATACTGTAGTGCTGTTGTTTAACTTTTTTAAATTATAATGGCGCAGTTTAATTTGTTTCTCGATAAAGTGCTGTTTCTTGTGTGGCACAGACTATGTAGGCACCGTTAAATGCATTATTACTGGCTTACCTACTGCAAAATTTACTAATAGATCGAGTGGAGCGCGTCAATTTCATTTTTATTGAGGAGGGGAGGGGTATTGCAACTCGCAATATGGTAGGGAGGGGAGGACCGCGTGTCCCACGCGTATGTAGACACTGAATCAGTGTCTATTGAATTTACAGGGGTGTCTACATACCCTGAATTTACAGGCGCACGCGCGTCTGCATTGGCTTCTTGTCGACTGCTCCTCACAACCATCATCACCAGTCACCAACATCATCGGAAAGCATCACGCGACAAACGAGACTCCGTTAATGGGGGCAACAAACGAGATTCACTCAACGAGATTCCAGTCCAGCCTAAGCAAATTGCAACAATTGCTAGATTCCAAACTGAGATTTAAAGTGAAGGCGGTGTTTCTCTCGAGTCAAGGCACTGGCAGCGTCCGAGAACCGCACCATCTTGCGCCCAAAGCACGGTGCATAGCGCCTCACGATGCAACAAAAGGATGACACGATTTCCCTCGTATCTCACTTTGTTTTTCTGATTACATTTGTAAATCGCCTCATTTGTTTCATTAGCCGGTATGACAAAAATGCCCAAAGCAACCTGTAGCGCAAGTGAAGGGCGCAGTCCTCCTTGGCCTTCGTCCAATGCTGCTGACCATCGGGCGTCTTGTAGGGATGTCGCTCTTTGTGGACGACAATCAAGTCGAACGGGGCGACGTCGTTCCACGAGATGCGGCCCTAAAAGGACCGAATCGAGCATGAAGCCAATACATTAGGACTGTAACCTCGCACACCTCGCAGCCCCAGCATTTCTTGTCACCGTTTCTGGGGACTTTCTTTCGGCAAAAGAACTGCTCGAGACTTTCGACAGTGAAGGGCTCGTCGACGTCCATGTGCCGGTGCAGAGCAGGGGCAGTGGGCCAGTCAGGGATCCTTCGCAAGTCTTCCGCCGATGGCGCCGTCAGACCGCAACCGCAGAGGCACTCGAAGGGTACGTCGCTCGCACCCAAACAGGAATGAACAACATCTCCTTTCAGCGTGCGTTTAAAAATGCGCGTTTACCGTTTCTGGCATTTTGGTCGTGGTGGTCGTGGTGGTCGTGGTGGTCGTGTGTTTTAGTTAACGCCGGTTTTTTTTCAATTTTCGGTCCACTAATAGGCAATTTACATTCGATGCATGCAATGCATATAATGAATTCGATGCATGCAGAACCAATATCTAAACGCGGGGTTCAAAGAGAAACCTTGCTCGGCGGGCCAGAGATATACCGCACCACTCAAGCATTCGGTGGCTGAGATATCCTCCAGACATATTCAGGCAAATTCGTTTGTCGTTGGCTACCATTCCATTTCTTTGTGTGATTTGTTCGTGAGCTATGGAGTCGCCATCATCGCCTGTGAAGAGTCCTCCATACATACCTGACGCCTGTTACCAGTCCCAAGTCAGGCGTTATGCGTCAGGCGTCAGGCGTCGGACCCTCCAAAGGCGGAATGGAGGAACAGAAGGGAATGGAAGACGAATACAGTGCCAGCGTGGATCGGATGCAAGTCCCCGATTTGGACACGTCTGCGTCCTATCCTCAACTATGTGTTTCCCCAGATTAGACCCAGGAAATTTGCTCCTGGACCCAGAAACTTTGCTCCCAGACACGGAAACATCCAGTCCAATGCAAAAACGCACATTAACATTATTTTTTTTTTAATAAATCTAAAAAGGTGTATCTGCAGATAGCGATGTCACCAAAAAGTGACTTTTTTGTTTTTTAATCGAATTAAAAAGGTCAAACTACTTCTTTCTCACTTTTTTAACTTATTAAAAAAGTCTTCGGACTTATTTAACAGTTTTTTAATAAATTAAAAAGCCCTTTGGTACTTTTTTAATTAAAAAATACATTTTTAATTAAAAAAAGTATTTTTTAATTAAACATGTATCGAACGTCCTCGACCTTGTCGCCATGCTCCGTCAGCAGCTGGCCAACTGCAAACGCGTCTGGATCAACACTTTTCAGCTACTAATGTATTCCAGGTGGTGATTGTATAGGAGGTTCACACACATGACGATGCGCTTCTCTAAGTATTAGATAATTAGAATTTAGTAGGCGGCTAGCTATTGTGAGCGACGTTCCCATCAATCCGTTTTAACATCTTTCGAAAGCGGGAAATCACTAAAATTGCAGCACAAAATTGAGCCATGCCATGATTTAAACGGAAATCTGAATGCAGTGTGTACTGAAGCGGTAAGCCTGACTGCGCCTGTACAAAGGTTCTGCTATACAAACTTCTGTACAAACTGGCGAACAGTACACGAAATGGGGTACGATACGGCGAGCTTCACAAAGACAGACGGGTATATACAAGGAACTGTCGGTTGTCGAATGGGCGAGGGTATTTATGTGCAGTGAGGGGAGGGGAGAGGGACGCTATCTCGGCGTCGTCCGCTTGTGCCGCGGGTGTCCAGTCCAGTCTTGCAGCAGGCGCGCTGCCGCCGCCGCTTGTCAGCAGAGGGATGCCGCTTGGGCCGTAGGCAGGCCTTGAGCGCCGACGGCGGCTGGATCAGAGGGCGCAGCTGCAGTCCAGTCGGCAGGGGCTTGGCTTGGCGGCGCTTGAGGGATAGACGCGACGCACTGGCTGCTGGAAGCTGGCGGGTGGCTGGCGTCCTTGGGAAAGTTCAGCGCCGCTGGAGTCCAGTGTTGAAGAGGAAGAGAGCAAGAGTACGGTATGTACAGGTGTAGGTTGGCTGGCAGACGTCCTGGCGGACGTCAGTACAGTTGGCTGGCAGACGTCCTGGCGGACGTCAGTACACAGTGTCAAAGCTTCTTTGTACTACTTCGTCAAACTACTTATTCGAGGACTTCGTTCAGGGGCAACTCAGACAGATAATCGTGCAAAGTGTATAGTAAAAAATACTTTTTTAAGTGTGTTGTTAAAAAGTATTAAAAAGTATTTAAAATACTTATTTAACTTACCATTTTTTAATTAAAAAGTCGAAGGACTTATTTAACAGTTTTTTTTAGTTAAAAAAGCATTTTTGAAAAAATGTTTTTAACAAAAACTCAAAAAATGCTCAAAAACAATTTCAGCTGGATCAGTCAAGCCATAAAGGAGAACCGCTCCGAACCGGATGGATGGACGACGGATTTACGGACAGATGATTACGAAATGTATCGTCTGTATATGAACTCGCCGTGCGTCAGCGCGGCGAAGAACGTAGGTACCTTTTGTGCACATTCAATATCGCCTAATCAAAGCCTTCCACAGGTCTAGTCGTTGTCTGAGAAGTCCTTCATCACGGATGCGTCAGGCCAACAGAATATCTGCTCTGGCCAGTGTCGAGAAAATTCGTCGAAGATCAGAATTGCTGCGACCGATTGCGCACCGTTTGTTCGCCAGTGGCAGTTGTGCACTGTTCACGGTGCCAGGCACTGCGGGCTACCTCGTGGTTTGCACGGTGCTGATCCGAGACCGGGGCATGTTCCATCGGCAGCACAACTTCTACGTTCTCGTCTGGAACCTCGCGATCGGCGACGTGTTCATGCTACTCTCCCAGTACCTGGTCGCCATGCCGCTCTCACTAGCAGGCGTGTCAGCGGTGCGAAATCAAGGGCATTGTATCAGAGCTTGTATAGGTCAGCACAAAAGTGTGTTTTTGCTGAAGAAAAGTCTGTTTAGCAGCGGTGACGCGCCAGCCATGCCACTCTACGGTGACGGCTGGCTCCTGATCGCATTGGCCAATCTCAACCAAGTCGGCTTTCGCGTGTCTCTCTATAGTTCGCTCCTTATAGCTCTGAATCGGTTCCTCTGCTTCGTCCAGCCAGGCCTCCACGCGCGATTGTTCGAGGGCCGTCGAGTGCACCTCTGCGTCGCGATCGTCTGGTCGACCGCGCTGCTGTTCGCTGGCCTAAAAGAAGTGACGGGCCGCCACCACACGTTCTACCACGAATCATTCCACTTCGGGTATCTGCCGAACGTGTCGGCAGCGCAGCAGGCGTTCAACGAGCGCACGGGCGTCGAATTCGCGAGGAGCGTCGAAATGGTGTCACTCAAGTAGCGACGTCACTAAAAATAAAAATTTAAGTAATTAAATAATTCAAAATAATATTTTAAGTACATTAAAAAACAAAAAATTGTTAAAAAAATAATTCTGTCATGCAAAATTTTTTATTAAGAATTAAATAAATAATTATTTGGAATTTTTTAAAAGTTAAAAATTAAATAAATAATTCTCTGCAATATTTTTTTAACAATTTTTTAATTACACGCTTAAAAAATTAATTTTTTAACAGAATTTTTAAGTATAGTTCATGGCAAGTTTGTCTTTTCCCATTGATCATTGGTGTTCATTTTGTCTACCTCTACAACCATGTCATCATTGGCATTTTGTTGCCATCATATTTATTGTCTTTTCTTTTAGTCCTGTCACACTCAGTGGAGGGTGTGTTCATTTGTAATCATTTCAGTAGGTTTTAAAATGGACTCATCCATTGCAAACATTGGAATGGAAGGAAGTGGTGTTTTTAGTACATGACATATGGCGCTGTACATTGAAATTATCGGGTATAATGAAGTAATCTGTGTGCTGGACAGAAAGTGTGAGTGAGTGTGTGAGAGTGTGCGCAACATTGTGCACGTAAGTAGCCACAAAAACTCTCTATCACAAATCTTAAGTCCCCCATCTCACACTCAGCCTCGTCTTTCAGCTCAATTGACACATTGGTAAATTCAAAGTTCGCTTGGTAGTTTAATTCAAGGGTCTATTTCATTGAGACGTGGCATGCACAGTGCATTGCCATGCGCGCACCGCATCAGATATTGTACTTCTGTTCTCTTCAAAGTGTAGGAGTCCACTTCATATGCAGATTTGCTTGCGCTTGAAGAAGGTGTACTGGGGTCATCCACCTTACAGTAGATGACCTCACAGGAGCCCCAATGTGATGGGCATGGATTTGTTGCATTCTTGCATGCATGCATGCTACCGCAGAAGTATGTACATGCATCCCAAATGCACACTTTAAAAATACCCAGTTAAAAAATTAGTTAATTAAATCATTTAAATAATTCTTGAGAATTCTTTAACTTTTAAAAATTAAGTAAAAAATTATTTCGAATATTTTAATAATTAAAAATTAAATAAAAAATTATTTGGAATTTTTTAATAGTTAAAAATTAAAAAATAATTCATCAGCAATTTTGGTGACATCGCTATCAAGTTTGCACCGTACGTCTGCCTGGCCATGTACGTGTGTGCGTATCTGTTCGTCAAGCGCTGGAAGCAGCAGCATCAGCTCAACCAGAGCTCCACGCAACTGGAGAGGAGCTTCCTGGTGCAAGGGCTGCTCATCTATCTGGCGACTCATCTCGCAATGCTAGGCTTCCAGTTTGCCGGTCAGCTCATCAGCTTCACGTGCGCCTATCTCCGTTCCTGCTTAGTTGGCAGCCTAGTCATCGGCAATCTTGAAGTCATCAACTCAGCCATCAATCCGTTCATTTATCTCACCTTCAACACAACGTTGCGCAAAAGAGCCAAGGCCCTACTCTGTAGTTCAGAAAAGAATGGAGCTAGTCAAGTTGTCGCTATGCCGAATCGCTAAAGACTTTTGTGAATAATGCCCAAGCCAAGATTGACGTTTAATACTGTAAACCCTGTATTTAGCCCCCTATAATTATTATTCACCCTCCCAAGACCACTTTGAGTTTATAAGCCTCCCCCTATAATTACACCCCCCCCCCTAAAGGGACCATCGTCTGAAAGGCATAATTTTCCATGTCTAGGTGTATGTATGGTCGCGTATGTGTATGTACAGGTATGTACCTATGTGCATGTATGTGCATGTGCATGTGAGACTGTGTGAGAGTGTGTGAGTGTATCAACGTATATGTGCGCAGCGTCTTCTTCCCTTGAAAATCGCCTCCACGCGCCTTTCCGCCCACAAAGCGCCTCACACATCGACCTTTCCAGTTTATTAGTTTTCCTTTCCAGTTTTCCAGTTTATTAGTATATTATAATTAGCTCCCCCTTTATAATTACCTATGCACCCTCTTAAAGCTAGAACGAAACAATTAGCCCCCAGGGTTTACAGTATATAACAGATGGAACAAAAGAAAACACAGGACACCAACACCAAGAGCAGTTCAATCAAAGTGACCAAGACCAAAAACCAAGACACCACCGATCAAAGTGGTTACAGTTCAATTCAACCAATGTTGACTGCTCTTCGTGTGAACCTTCCTTTGGTGTTGTGCTTGCACGTGTGTTTACACGTACAATGTTGTTGCGTGTCGCTTCGGGTGCGTCGGGAGGCGTGGTGCGATTCGAATTCCGAACGCTTCACCGCAAGCAGCTACATGCAGTGCAAGTAACTAGATTTTACATATCAAACGCACGAAGAGAGATGGAGCGGGCTGGAGCGGCTGCGTTGACATTTCTGGCTCAGTCACAGAAGCCCTGTCTAGGCTTTCTTTCATCAAGGCTCTGCGTGTCATCCATATACTAGTAATTTGGGACAAGTTGTCCTGTTGTCGCGCCATCTCAAATACCGCAAATCCTCCTCAAATACCGCAAGAGGTTGACATAATAGTGCCCCGGGGGCACTATTGGAGTATTTAGGGTAGTACGCTCAGCGGGCAGCTCCAGCATTCCTTTTGTTTTGACGCTTCTTTCCCAAGAAGTGTGCAGTCGACGTGCTAACGAATGGCTCCTTCCTGTCCGTGTATATGTGACGAGTTCGCCGCCTGGACGCCCGACTGTTTCAAGGCGGCTGCGAGGCCCGAGGGAGAGACACCTACATATGCGTATAACTGAGACGAGCGAGCGGCGAAGGCGGCGGCGGCGCCGTTGTCGCGCGCCGTTGTCGCGCAGCGATCCGTCAGCGCAGATTACAACTTGCCGAGCAGGAGCGGCCATATGCATACGCAGTCGACGCCGCTTGGCAGCAACGCGAACAGAACCAACCATTCTTCTGCTCGTCGAGTTCGCCCATCGACAGGCCGAACCGCCGACAAGCGAGTCGCCACAGCCTCGGCGTTGGACGTTCAGCCGTATGCCTGAATCCTCCATTAGTGCCCCTCCAAGAAATACCATACGATTTGCGTTACACAGGGACACACATCAAGCAGTGTTATGTAAAAGTGGTGTGTACACAGTTACACACATTAATGAATGACAATTCAGGTACTTTGAACTGTTAATCGCAAAAAACGCCATACAATTCTAATAGTGCCCCCGTTAAAGAGTGCTTGAAAGTACCTATTGTGCCCTGGTGGCACTATTGGAGGGGTTACGGTATACACAGTGGCCGAGAGATCGAAAAGAAGTTTGATTAAAAAAAACAAGTTTGGAAAAAATAAAAAGAAAACATATTCGGATGTACACAAACAACTTCTTTATGTATGCGTGCGTGTGTTTCTTTTTTTCAGTATATACGTACAGTGTATATTTGTTGATTTTTGTGTGTACATTACCAGCAATTGTGTACCACTGCAAGTGCAACACCATCATAAAAATTCACGAGCAACAGCAGCTTCCGCACCACGCCACGTTCTGTAAATCCTCCAATAGTGCCCCCAATTGTGTTTGACTCGGCAGACTAAATTAACTTAAAAACTAAATGAAATTAACTGATCAAAATTAAATTAAATCAACTAAATTACTTAACTTAACTTAACTTAACTTAACTTAACTTAACTTAACTTAACTTAACTTAACCTAACTTAACAAAACTTACTTAACATTTGGCATGCGCCGTTCACCGACTCTCTTAGATGGACCGCGCGTTCCAAGACGTGAATCGTGACGAGGCGATCAAATCGATCGACGCCGAAATCGCTAAGCTCGTTGCAACTGCTGAGGAGGATCAACAGAAGGTGCGGTGCACCTTCATAAACCAGCACCAGCTTGTCAGCTCTCTGTCGCTTGCAGTCCTGGACGACCGAGTTGGAGGGCTTCAAGGACAGATACAGACGCTTCCTGCACCAGCGACCGATGCGCGCTGACGACTGGCGGAAGATCGAGCGGCCGCCGGCCGGCTGCATCCGCGACTACGCCAGCCTGCCGACGCCCCACGGCGAGGACGCGGTGCGCGCCCAGCTCGACAAGCTGGTCGTCGTCAAGCTCAACGGCGGCCTGGGCACCTCGATGGGCTGCCGCGGACCCAAGTCGCTGATTCCCGTCCGCGAGGGCCTCACCTTCCTCGAGCTCACCCTTCAGCAGATACACGTGCGCGGGCGGCGCGTGCCGCCGCTGCGCCGTCCACCCGCATCGAGCGTTCCAGGCGTTGAACGCGCAGTACGGAAGCCGCGTGCCTCTCGTCCTGCTCAACTCCTACAGCACGGAGTCGGGCACGGAGCGCGCCCTGCGCACCCACAACCCGATGCACGTCGACGTGCGCTGCTGCAACCAGAGACGGTATCCGCGCATCGACCGCGAGACGCTCATGCCGTCGGCGCGCTCGCTCGCCAGTCTCGACCCCGAAGAGTGCGTCCGCTTCGGCGCCGAGCGGTCGGCGCTCGGCTGTGCGCTACCGTCGTTGCAGCTGGTACCCGTCGGGTCACGGCAGCTTCTACGAGGCGTTCGTCAGAAGCGGCCTCGCCGACCAGATGCTGGAGGCCGGCAAGGAGTACTGCTTCGTCTCAAACGTCGACAACCTGGGTGCCAGCGTCGATCTTCGTATTCTCCACATGCTGCTCCACCACAACGAGGGGCGCAGCGGGGCGCAGCAGCCGCAGTTTGTCATGGAAGTCACCGACAAGACCAGAGCCGACGTCAAGGTCGCTCGCTAGCTCGAGGCGCTCGGCGCGCGCGCCAATCGGCCAAGCGTAACGGTCGTGTTTTGGCGTGCAGGGTGGAACGCTCGTCAAGTACGAGGACAACTTGATGCTGTTAGAGCTCGCCCAGGTTCCCAAGGAGTTCGTGGAGGAGTTCAAGAGCGTCAACAAGTTTCGGTGCGTCCCGGCTGCCTCTGCCCGACGCACACGGTCGAGGCAGCTCCGTGCAGTATTTTTAACAGCAACAACTTGTGGATAAAGCTGTCGGCGATCAAGGAGCTTGTGCAGAGCGAACAGATGGACTTGGAGATTATCGTCAATCCCAAGGTATAGCGTCTGTCCTTCGCTGTTGGGCACGCTGGCGCGCGCACTGTCCACCCTGCAGCACCTGGAGCGAGGCGACGACGTGCTGCAGCTGGAGACGGCTGCAGGGGCAGCGATCAAGCACTTCAAAGGCGCTTGCGGTAAGGAGACGTTCGCGCCTTGGCACACCGTAAAAAGGATTGGGCGCACTGAAGGCGTCAACGTGCCCCGTTCTCGCTTTCTGCCGGTGAAGAGGTGCCAAGACCTGTTGCTGCTCAAGTCGAACCTCTACGACCTCGACCGCGGCACGCTCACCCTGAGCGGAGCGCGCATGTTCCCCACGACGCCGCTCGTCAAGCTCGGCACCAGCTTCGACAAGGCTCGTACACCAAATGCCCATCTGTTGGCGTTGTGTGCCGTCTGTGCTTGAACGCCGCTCCGGCACACGGTCACAGGTCGACAACTTCCTGGCTCGCTTCGCAGGCATGCCTGACTTGCTGGAGCTGGACCACCTGACCGTGTCTGGGGATGTGACGTTTGGTCGGGCGGTGTCCCTCAAGGTCGGTTGTACCGCGTGGCCATTGGTTGTGATTGTGTTTGTGGTGGTTGCGCTTGGTTGCGATTTCAAACCCAATCCAGGGGCCAGGGCACGGTCATCATAATCGCCAATCACGGAGACCGGATCGACATCCCCACCGGGGCCATCATAAAGAACAAGATTGTGTGGGGAAATCTGCGCATTTTGGACCACTAGTGGTGATTGTCTCTCCGGTTCCGAGTAGCCACGATCGTTTTCCACGGTACCGTGTTTTTCGTATTTAACACCAGGTCTTATATTCGGAAGGATGACGATTTTTCAGATGGAAAAAATGGGAGCACGACAATTTACAGCGACACGATTTACCGCGGCGACAATTTGCCGCCGTTACCAAATTTACAATAAAATTCAGTTTGATTGATTACGCGCATCTCAGCAGGACGCTCCGTACTACAAGCAGGGTATTTGTATTGACAGAACGTGGACAACAGAAAAGAACCGCCTCAAGATTTGCCACGATGGCTATTTCTATGTCAAGGACAAGGACCTCACCTCTGAAGAGAGGCTGTCGTCCTGGTACTGCGACCGAAAGCAAGCCAAGAAGTGCAGAGGCCGCGTCCACGTCCGCCACGACGCCATTGTGCGCGTCATCATCGGCCACAACAACACCAGTAAACCGGTCGCAGCGAAGCTCTCAGCGCCCTGACGAGCCTTTGGAAGCGGGCTGCCGCCCCCCCCCCCCCAGGAGTCGACGCAGCAGGGCGCGTATGCACAGTTCTAGACTCAAGTCCGAGATTCTAGCATTTGCTTGAACTTGAGTCTTGACTTGAACGAGATGCTACTGATGCGGCGTATGCACAGTTCAAGCACAGCACACGCGTGCTCAAGACGCTTCTTCAAGCAGAAGCTCGAAACTAAAAACGTGATTCATACGTGGCTATTCTTTATATATCAACTGTAAAACGTAGTGAAACTAAGCATTCGCAGTGAAAATGAGTCCCTCAGACGACAACCAAAGCTATTTCAGCCAATTAAAGGAAAGAAAATGCAAGAAACAAGCATACCCAGTTAAGCAAGCGAAGCAAGTTAAGATTAAGTTAGGTTAAACCTTGTTTTTTTTAAATATCACTTCCATCGTGTTCGCGATTTCATGCCCGATATTCGCTAGTGAAGCGGTACCGCTACCGCTTGTACAGCTCGCAATTCTCCATCTCCTTCCGGTCGGCAGATACAAAAAGGAAACGCGTACTTGCGTTTTCGCATGCGTCGCATATCTCTCTGCTGTTGCACACATCTCCAAGCTTTTTAACAACAAAAATTACAATTCAGCGTTTAAGAAAAACAACCTAGACTGATATTGAGCTGTCTTGAGCTTGAGTCTTAAAACTGAACTGAATTGCTAGACTGAATTGCTGTGCATAAGCTAGACAAGTGCGTGCTCGAATCTTTAATTTAAGGGGGTGGCTCTAGTTTCCAAAATTTTTGAGATAATGATGTGGTCAGCTGCGGCACACCCCTGGGAGTCACGTCCCGTTCTTACTTTTCAAACTTAATTATAAGTTTTTCGTGATATTTCAACTTAAATCTCCGAAATTTGAAATCCTAGAGTACCGTGATCTTTTTAGCTAATCACGCAAAACCCACCGTACGCCATCTAAACAAAGCTTTAACCTGAAATCGACTCTCCTTATGCTGAAGAAGCGCCCGATGCGTGCGTGCGCTAGCAAAATATAGTCGCAGCTAGTCGAATAATTGATGCAAACATTTGGCAGCGCATTGTTCAAACGATAATGCCGACATCTTTAAAAGAAACACGTTCGTGTCACAGAGCGTACTATTCGGTGGCGCACTGTACCCACTGTGTCCCCCCGCAGTAGCTGTCCGCCGCTTTGTCCGTCCGCCTGGCTCCCGCTTGTAGACATAAGACGACGGTTGAAAAATTTTTCTCGCGTTGCTATCTCGGTGTGGTGGGGCCACCATACGCCACAATCCCAACACCAAACGTACCCTTGACGCCCCGCATAAGCAATTCAAAGTAAGATTTTTCTGACGACGGGGAAAAAAGCTGAAACTTTGCACGTATCTAAATAAAGGTTTAAAGTATAACATGTCAAAATTTCAAGAAGATTGGCCAACATGGAAGCGAGTGGCGAGCGATCAAAGTCGGCTCCGATCCCCTGGGCCACCCTGTATGTACCTAAGAACGGCACATGACTATCAGTGGCGTTCCACAGCTAACAACTAATTTGGCGGCCGTTTTGATACAAACTTGTGCTATTCTGGACCGCAAGTCGACACCTTGACCGCCGCCTTCTTCGAGGAGCCCTGTTTCTGAGATGGAATCATCTTGCGATTAGAAGTTGTCGTTGGATTAGGGGCAATGAGAGGAGCGGGTCAAGTAGTCCATGATGTGGCGTACAGCCATCTCCATGACGCCTTCCCCTCTAGAGCCGCATAATTAGGCAGAGACATTCGGAAGAACGCCATCTGTAATCTAGGGCAACTGGCGATACAAGAAAGTGTGCACCGTCCTTGCGAGACGTGAATGAACGACTCTCCTTGAGTCGAGCGCTATATATTTATTGATTCTCAACCGCTAAGTTGACAGTTATAAGACGGTTTGTCAAAACGATGTCGTATCAAGTTGCTTGAGCGTTTGGGGGGGGGGGGGTGAAGGTATGGATCGCTAGAATACTGGAATACCTACGGTTGCTTCATCGATGAGGAGCTGGTTCCGTTTTTCTGATCACCTCTTTTCTCTTTTCATAATCGTTCACAGTTCATGAAATTTGCCACCGTACCATATGTATCCGCCGCTCGTCAGCGACTGCAGCTTGGCTCCGACGCTTTTCATGACTTCTCTGAATTCCAGAAACGGTTGTTGCTGTTGTTGCTGCTGGATTTGAGACAACAAACGCTAGGAGGCTGTCAATGGCCCATATGGGATAGGATGTACAGTACCTACCTAGCCATGTCCATGACGCCTTCCCGTCTAGAGCGCATAATTAGCCAAAGACGTTTGGAAGATCTGCAGTAACCCAATTGAAACGCGGAATTGATTGTGAAGACAGCGCAGATGCGCAGAAGTACTGTGCATGCACTTGCATACCGTACATATGTGCCTCCCCACTTCCAGTAGTGTCACAGGGGCAAAAAAGACGTGGTTCATAGGACTTTCTACCCCTGGCCTATGTACGCGTTTAATCGCCTCTTGCAATCTACGCAGCACACATCCCAAGCGCGCGTATGAATGGAGGCAGCGTGCTTGCCTTGCGCCGCCGCCGTAAAAGGAACAAGGTTGGATGAACGGCGGCTAACTGTATAGTAACTGGTACGTGTCTATATTACCTATATCTGAGCTCTTTGTAGCTGTCGCTCCCGCCGCCGCTCCTTGAATGCAAAGTGAAGTTCCATGCCGTCCTCCTCAGAGAGAACGGCCGTTTTGTGCCGTCCATACTTACTTGACAACAAGCTGGCTTCCACCGCAGCCACGATGCGACGAACAATTAAAGTGAGCATGATACCATCATCAACTCCTTAGACGCGCGGTGTTTAGATCAAATTTGTGTGTCATACTCTGGTTCTTTGTCTCTGTGGGTACGTTAATAAACCACAGCCCTACCTTTGGTTGACATATTTTAACGGCGTCCTACGTGCCTCCGTTAATACGTACATTGGGGCGCGTTTCTCGCGTGCGTTGCGCACATCACCGCGTTACATTTCCGCAACACACAACCCAGGGGTAGAAAGTCCCCGACACGGGAATGTCGTTTTCCGTTCACTTCCGGGATTCCGTTGACTACTGCAGTTAGACACTCATTGGCTCTAGTTGGACACTCATTGTTATGCTCATGGGTTTGATTTGCTGTACTGATTTATTTGAGTTGACTTAATCGGGGGAATCTCATTTGCTGGGAGGGGCAGTTTCATTTGCTTGGATGGGTAGTCTTGAGCGCGGGGCAGAAACGCATTTGTTTAGGGGTCCTTGGAATTATTTGGAGATGGTGTAGTTTTATTCATTCGGAGGGGCACTTTTATTTGTTCAGGGGGATAGTTGCAATTAAGGAGTAAATAGTTTTATTCAGGGGGTTGTGGCATTGCATTCGTCCAGGGGGTACAAAAATCATGGCCGATTTTAACAGAAGTCACTTAGAAATTGAGAAGAAAAATTTCGTTTTGCCGGGTTAGGAGCAGTCGAAACATGGGGGGGCGTGATTGGAGTGTTGCCGACAAGATGCGTAACGTTGACACAGTGGGCAGTAGCTACTATAGCCGCCTATACCTCGATTGTAAGACGGACTTTGTGGCCGCGCGCCGCGTCGGTAGCAGAGTCGATGAGGGAGGCGATGAGGAGAAGAGCAAAGCGATTTCTTCAGACTGCGTTGTGGGGCGTCAACGAGGAAGGAGGCCGCCTTTTCAAGGACGACCGTCAACAACGTCGTCGTCGACGTCGTCCGTCGTCGACGTCGTCGTCGACTCGCGCGCGCGCGCGCGGGGGGAACCCGTTCCCAGTTAAGGCCATGACTTCCGCTTTCTCCGCGTCGAGAGAAAGAGCGCGAAAACAGCTTCGCCGCAGCAACGGCGCGTCGCGAAAACAACCGACTGAGTCGAATCAGGAGAGCGCCCACGCGCCCGTGTCGCGGCGTCGACTACAAGACGATTCTCGGGGCGCATTCCGCGGCGAGAGAGAGACGACAGCAACGACGAAAACAACCGACTGAGTCGAATCAGGGGAGCGCGCCCGCGCCGCCGACGACCATTCTTGGAGCGCATTCGGCGGCGCAATAGTGTCGCCGCTGGAAAATGTTTCAAGTTACAGTAACAAGACCGAATAACGCCGTCTAAGCCTGGAATTCTTTTTACCAAGGAGGCACACACACACACACACACACACACACACACACACACACACACACACACACACACACACACACACACACACACACACACACAGCGTCCACCTGTACGTGGACGCTGTGTACTGCGTAGATAGAAAAATCAGTGATTTAGACAAACATAGAATCAAGAAGAACTATACTACTATTTATTAGTGTAAATAAAGTACAATGCAAACAGTGGTGAGGATTTTGTTTGTATTGCGCCGCCTTTCCTTTCGCAGCTGACGCAGCATTGCGCAGCAATGAGTATTAAGGAAAATTTTGCAGGTGGCTGCAAAAAAAGAGAATATGTGACGGACGCTCCTTTAGGTCCAGTTTGAAAAAACGTGGTATTAAAAGTAGCCACTTCATCAGATGATCAACTTCAGTTTGGACAAACCGTGTATAATCGAACCAAACGCAGCAACACGTCACATATTCGGCGTTTGTTGTGCTCGCTTCACCCGCTCGCTTGGATCACTGGAAAGGCAGTCCAGGCTGCACCGAGGCCTTTTATTCCTTGGACTCAGAGACGAGAGTGGGCCTTGTCCTTGCCGCCCACAGATGGCAGTCCCGTCCATAGCTACAGGCTAACAGAAGCGGAACAAAGATGAACGAGAATCGAAGTTGAATGTACGGCATGTACTGGTACTTAAGATTGTGAAATGATGCTACATATCACTTACTGTAAGAGCAAGCCACATATTTAAAATTTTGGAACGGACAGGGCAGTGAAGTTATCTACCTATGCAGTATCTTTGGCTGTGTGCCCTATCCATCCATGCAATGCCTATGAATGGCAGCACATCGTCAGAGAGATGAACGAGTTGTGAGGTTGGATTGATGGTGGTGGTGTTGTGGTTGTGTGCGTGCGATGGCTCACACAACAAACGCCGAATATGTGACGTGTTGCTGCGTTTGGTTCGATTATACACGGTTTGTCCAAACTGAAGTTGATCATCTGATGAAGTGGCTACTTTTAATACCACGTTTTTTCAAACTGGACCTGGAGCGTCCGTCACATATTCTCTTTTTTTGCAGCCACCTGCAAAATTTTCCTTAATACAGTGTTTTTTCGTAAAAGAAAGATTAATCGAAAACTCACGCATGCACACACATACAAATCCACAGCAGCAGACCAGCACGGACGCATGCTCAGTGTTGCACCATAAAGCTTATGAAAAACGTGTACCACTGTACACATTGTGCGTGCGTGCGTGCGTGCGTGCGTGCGTGCGTGCGCGCGTGCGTGCGTGCGTGCGTGCGTGCGCGCGTGCGTGCGTGCGTGCGTGCGTGCGTGCGTGCGTGCGTGCGTGCGTGCGTGCGTGCGGGTGTGCAGCTGTGTCATTTTCGTGCATCAAGGGCTGTAACGAGCATCCGTCCATAAATATCAAAAATTTGCCAAAATTTTGGTAGAAGAACCTAGAAAAGAGACAGAGAATGTGGGATGGACTGGAGACACTGCAGCAAAGAACCGTTGATGGGTTTCCCAAGATGACACCTGCAAAAGCGTCACAGGCGTCACTGGGAGTCGAACCAGCGACCTCGCGATCAGTAGTCTGATGACTTTACAAAACGCGCCAAAAATATTGCAACGTAAACTGTAACCTCACGATGTATTGCACCTAGACTGAATTCTTCAGAGGGTTTTTATGTGGGTCATAGATGCGTGCGAAGTTTTGTTTCGATTGATACAGGTGTGAGCGAGCGACAGGCCAAAAGGTTGGAAGGACCCAATTTTTTGTTACATCCACACAATTTTCTCGGTAATGCGCAAGAGTATGGAAACGTGTTGCGACTCAATTCGAATCACCCTTTGAATGCGGTTCTTTTGAGCTATCACGTGGCAGAATTCGTCCAGGAAAGCAAAAGTAATGCACGCTCAAAGTTTCGAATGTCGCCCAAAATGGGGGTGTGCCAAGAGAGTCTAGCTGCGAAACATGGAAGTCGGAGAGATCTCATTTGTCAAAAGTGACCTATTCCAGGTCTAGACGAGGAACTGTCATCATTACAGCACAGCTCTGTGACAAACGGTTGAAGCGCCTATAGCTGACAAACTTTTGGGACAAAACACTCAAAAAAAGGCCTTTCAAAGGGGGCCGACCGAGACATGGGCATCGGAGCGCTGCCATTTGTCGAAAGTAACCTATTCCAGGTCCGGACGATTAACTTTCGTCATTGCAGCACAGCTCTGCCACAAACGGTTGAAGCGCCTATAGCTGACAAAGTTTTTTTGGTCGAAATTTGCGAAATTTTGGTTGCCTATATCTCATTATGTGGTGAGAATTTCAAATGTCATGCAAGCGTCTTAGACTTTCTTTGTAAAGCTGTTTACGGAAATCAAATAACATTTGGGGGTTTAGTCGGATTTTTTTCGACTTTTCCTTTTGTCGAATTTTGGCCAAAAAAAACGACTTTGTTCCAAAAAATTACTAAATCGGCCTTAACTCTAGATCCGTAGCACCTAGATAAATTTTTCTTGCGGTCACAAAGTTGCCATCATATACCGCGTGCTCACGCCAAGTTTTGTCCCAATCGACTGAGGCGTTCCAGAGCGGCGCCCCAAAAAGTGTGTGCAGAACAGGAAAAAAAAACACCACTTTTTCGGAACATTTTCGGAAGTTTCGTGTTAATGCGCTCGAGTACCGAAACGCGGGACGGCTTATTCGATTCCGGTCTAGAAGGCGGTTCTTTTGAGCTATCATTCGCCACAATCCGTTCAGGCAATCAAGAGTTATGAGCGACTGAAAATTCAAAAAACCGCATTGCAGAAGTCGTCACATATTAGGGTTGTACGCTGCCGCGTACACCCTGATAGGGTTGTACGCTGCCGCGTACACCCTGATTAACTAGCCGCTACAACTCCGGACCCTGCTACAAAGTGCTCAGAAGTGATTCAGTATCAATATTTGCATGTCCTCAGTAGTGACTCATCATCAATGCAATGTGTCATAAAATCATGCTGCGAATGCTCAGTTGAATTGAAAAGCAACAATGACGAAAAACGATGAAAACCTTGAAAATCAGTGATTTTGTTCTGCACTGAATAAATTACGCTTGGTTGGGTGGATTTCTCCAGAATTCGGCGTAGGTCTAAGTTGCACTTGGTAGCGTGCACGTACAAAATATTGTCAAAATCTGTAGACACAGTAAGGCACAGTAACTGATCAAAGTTGAGAAGCTCACTGGGGGACACCCTGTATAGCGAGAGCAGTGTGCAGTGTGCTAATAAATCGTCCTTCTTGGACTTTCCCCAATGCCTCGCGTTGTCTACGTCCCTTGGGATGTGTTGGGATCGGCCAAATAAAACCGAACCGAACCGGTCACTTTGCATTGAATCGTGTATCGCCAATTTAGAAAGACTACGATTAAGACGCGAGTAGCGGCTCAAATCAAATCCTGGCGAGTGCGTGGCCGCTTCATGAGTCTGTAGTAGCGTCCTCTTGCGGCCGTGAGCTCGTCGTGACTGCCTGCGTTCAACCGCTAGCTTTTACGCCTTGTTTTGCTTGTTAGCGCAATGGATTGCAGCAGCACCTTTTTCAACGATTCTTCCTTTGTTGAGGACGGCAATGATATCGGCCGATTGGACCGTGCTCAGGCGGTGGGAGACGATGATGCAAGTCCGACCTTTGCGGGCGATGTCGAGGGCCGCTTGCACCGTCTGCAACATCGGACAACGCTTACCGAACAAAAGAACGCACGACAATTTGCGGCGTGTCAATTTGTGTCCCGGTCCGACACGATCTTCATACGCAGTTGGCTTTGGGCCGACGAGAATCGCATAACATTGTTTCGGGGGGGGGGGCGTGCTCCTGGTTTGGGTGGCGCAATTTTGTGCACCGACCTTCTCGCTGTCGGCGTCGAGGGCGGCGGTAGCCTCGTCGAGCAGGAGGATCTTTGGCCGGCGCACGAGGGCGCGCGCGATCGCGACGCGCTGCTTCTGGCCCGCCGACAGCTGCGTGCCGCGCTCCCCCACCGCGGTCGAGTAGCCCTGCGCGTTCTCGTTGGACGCACTGCTCTCTACTACTAGCACAAAACCCATAATAAGCGTCTCAGACGCCCTCTGGAACGGATCCCTTGCATATAGGGAAATCCGTGTCTGGGGGTTTTGAGGGCACAAGGCAATATTTCCACTGTCATTCAAACTATTTTCACGGCAGAGAATCAGGGAAGGCACAGTCATACTCATCGCCTATTCTCCTCCCCGTAACAAAAGCGAGATGGTGCTCCACTGAAACGTCTGAAGAAACTCCTCCCCAATTTGTTACGAGTTTTGGTCTTTTTCGTAAGCGTTCCTTTGGCGAGAGGACGGTCGTCATGATGGGAGCCCTTTTCGGTACTCGTCACCACACCACACAGGACCTCACAGCAACAGCAACAACCGACAAGAACAGTTCGTTGACCTGTGGCAACGATTCGATGAACTCATGAATGTTGGCCTGTCGGGCGGCACGCGTGACTTCTTCAGGACTCGGCGGCTCTGCGCTCAGTCCATAGCAAATGTTCTCACGAATGGAGCAATCGAACAGCGTCGGCTCCTGGCTGACGATGGAGATTTGCTTGCGCAAATAGTCGACGTCGATCGCACCAATGTCCATCGAATCCAACTTCTAAGCGGGACAGAGCGAGGCACACTTGGAGGCTGGTCAATGGCGCAAATATGGTAGAGCACTGTTCGCTATCAGGACATCAAAACACGGAAAATTTCGCTGAAGTCAGTCATCTAGAGTGGGCGGGCCCCTCAAGAATCGATCCGAGACAAGCCGGTATCCAAGGCAGAATTATCATGTACCTACAGATGTATGTATACAGTATTCGTGCGAATAAACGCACGATTCTGCCTCGTGTTGGCGCATAAAACCCCTCCAACAGAGCGAACGTTGTGGACTTGCCACAGCCGCTTGCGCCAACCAACGCCACGGTCTCTCCAGGGTTAATTGTCATGGAGAAACCCCTGAGAACTTCTACTTCAGGCCGCTGTGGATAGCTGAAGTGGACGTTGTCAAAGGTCACTTGGCCTTTCAGCTTCTGAAACTAGCCGAGCGTGAGCACACAAACCGTAGATCCTATCATCATTAGCCCTCCATACACATTTAGCCACACCAGTGGCGGATCCAGGGGTGGGGTGAAAGGAGGGGAATTCCCCCTCCCGAAATCGAAAATCTAGGGGGGGGGGGAGAAGAAACGCGCCTAGTGGGCCTAGTTTTCAGCAAGAATTGCTTGTACTCGGGCGTGGACGGTTCCCCGCCGTCCGCGGCCGAGTACTCGGCCGTGGATGGAACTCGGGCGTGGACGGTAACACATAGATGATCGAAAACAGCAAAACTCCCGCCTGCGGCGCCGTTTTTATGCGTTAATCGTCAAAAATGCACCGATTACATATGTGTCCAAATCACTGCCAAAATGGCTCAACGTCCAAAAAAAGTTCAACAGGGTCCTCCTCCCTTCTGCAAAATCAATCCCCGCTCCAAATTTTTTTCTGGATCCGCCGGTGAGCCACCCCCCCCCTTCTCCCTCCCTAAATGGGTCATGTCTAAAGAAAATTTTTGAGAATATTTTCTGTGTCTGAGTGAAACAATTATACACAGGCGGCTAATAATAGGCATTGCAACACGTGTTGTATTCTAAGCAGCCAGGAAAAGTTCTTGATCTACCCATTTTTTGCCCATTTACATGTACAGCTGTAGCTCATTTAAACTGCATTTATCTGGCTCCTTATTATGGTGTAGGTATCAGCTGTTGGTGCCGCTGACTGACTGACTCACAGGCTTGAGTTGCCCCCGCATCTGCGGCTTGTGTGCTAGCATCTCGAAGATCATTGACGCCGCTTCCCTTCCCTTGAAATACTCTGGCAGGTAGGTCATCGCGTTCCCTATCTCATTCGATGGAAGTGAGATCACGAAGATCGCTCTGGAAGCAGAGCTATGTACTTCACTTACATGGTCGACACCATATATCTTATCCTCACCATCCTCGTATCTCACGGATTCTTCAGACAATTTTCATGACAAAAAATTGTGCCTGACGCACCAGTTTCTTTTATTGGGCAACGTTGCAAAAAATCCACCATTATCTTTCACGGTCTGGGAGCAAATTTCTGGGCCACCCCTTAAAAAAACGCATGGATAAGGATACGACCCAGACATGTTCAAATCTGGCAGCAAAATTTCTGGGTCCAGGAGCAAAATTTCTGGGACAAATATGGGAAAATGCATGGTTTAGGATAGGACCCGGATGTGGTTCGCACCCGTTTCCGCCGTCCCCGTTTCCGCCGTCCCCTATTCCGCCGTTTCCCGTTTCCGCCGCGGCTTTTTTCCGCCGCCTAAAGTCCGACGAATTATGACTGTGGGACACGGACATGGACCATCGCACCTCTGCTGGGTCAATGATAGAAATGGTGCAGCACCCTTCTATCGCGCTTTTTGTCAATGCGTATAGCTCTGCACTGGCGGAATCGATTTAAATGAAAACTTTGGCATCTATAGAAAACACTTCAACCTAGATATCCTCCGACTTTCTTACTAAATCGAGCAAGCGCTCAACTTGCAAAAAGCACGACATTAATGAACCGATTTTTCGCAACACCTTCCAATGATCACGTGCCCCAAAATTTTTTTTTTGTGCTTAAAATATTATTTTGAATTCATTCATTAATTAAATTTTAATTTTTGGTGACATCGCTACTCACCACTCACAAACACTCTATCGAGAGAACAAATGGGCGGACACACATGATGCGGCGCGCCAACGTAATAAGTACACACTAGTACTACGACCGCGCTTCATGCGCGTCTCAAACTGCGCGCATGACTGGTCGCTCAATCCGGCGACGCCGATCTAAGGGACTGATCGATCTAACAGCCAATCTCTCCAAATACAATGATGATCGATCTAACAGCCAAATACAAAATGGCCCGCTTGACTGTCTCATGATTCGTTTGCCAAAGATTTATGCTTGCCCAAAGTTATTTGAAACGTTGAAACATACCAGGTGCGATGGTTTGTCCATGTCCGTGTCCCACAGTCATAATTCGTCGGACTTCAGGCGGCGGAAAAAAAGCCGCGGCGGAAACGGGAAACGGCGGAATAGGGGACGGCGGAATAGGGGACGGCGGAAATGGAGACGGCGGAAACGGGTGCACGCCCCGGATGTGTCCAAATCTGGGAGCAAAATTTCCAGGTCAAAAATTTCCGGAAAACGCATCTTCTACTTACAAATGCGCCGCGTGCACGTGTATGTGGGTATGTGTGTGGGCAACAAGTAAACTCGCGAACCGCTTGACCTATGCGCACGCGCGATGACTCGATCGAATCCTCGCGACCCCGAGATGGTCATGGGCAAGGTCGATTTTTGATATGCAAATATACACAGTAGTTACGGCGCATTTTCAAATGTTGCAGCACCGATTAACCCTACCAAACGAATTGCACAGGGATGAATTGTGTATCAAATGGCTCGCCTTGACGTCCCGATTCATTTGCATGTGCTCCCGCATAATGTGCTCCCGCATTATGCAAATACATACTGTAGTTGTGGTACATTGTACATTGTACTGTGCATTGTGGCTTGCCTAATTGGGAAACTTCCAGAACGCGTGCAGGAATGCACGCATGCACGCACGTGGACGCATGCACGCACGTACACGCATGCACGTGCATGCACTCACGTATGCACACATGCACGCACGCACGCATGCAGACGCGTGCAGGCACGTATGCACGCACGTGCATGCACGCACGTGCACGCACGCATGTGCACGCACGCACGTGCACGCACACACGCACATACTCACACATGCACACATGCATGCAGACGCGTGCAGGCATGCACGCACGTTAGAGTTGGGCGCGTATTTTTTCAAACGTATTTTTTCAAAAAAATACATGTATTTTTTTGAAAAAATACGTTGCCGCCTGTATCTTATTTTTAAAAAATGCGGTCGTAGTCGTAATCGTAAGGTCATAGTCGTAAGTCGGAGTCGTAAACCAGTATTTTGTTGAATCAGCCTGTAATAGATAATAAAACATTTGTTGTTAATCAATGTACCTTACATTGAACAGCATTTAGTGAGTTGTGTGGTGGGTAGACTTCCCAAAAGACGATTTGTTTTACATCACATTATTCTTACGACGCTTAGGTTTTGCTTACAGTAGGTTTTGGATGCAGCGGACACGGACCCAACAGTTGATTCTGCTAGCTTTTGCTATTGCTAGCTCCTCTACACGCCCTCAATTTCTGCGTCGCGCCCTGTGTCGCGTTCTTAGCTCACTTTGTTGGATGCCAAACCTTCTGTCCGCTCATTACTCCCCTTACGCACCACTCACCCACACACAATCACCTCTCACACACACTCGTACACGCCCGCTTGCGTACTTGCGCAGTTTTACAGCGTTGCAGCGTTCGTATGCACCGATTTCTAAGCATTGGACACTTCGCTGATGGCTTACTACGATGTATGGTACATGTACAAACGTACTCTAAAAAAATACAAAAGATACGTATTTTTTTAAAAAAGTACCGTATTTTTTCCAAAAAATACGTCGGTCCAAAGTCAAAACGTATTTTTCCCAACTCTAACGCACGTGCACGCACGCATGCTCGGGAGTGCACACACACACGCATGGGAGTGCGCGCATGGACGCACACACGCATGGGAGTGCACGCACTCACGCACGCACGCATGTGCACGCATACACGTACATGCACGCGCGCACACACACATGCGCAGGAGTGTACGCATGTGCATGTATGCACGCACGTGCACGCATGCACGCACGTGCACGCATGCACGCACGTACGCACACATGCACGCACACACGCACGCAGACGCGTGCAGGCACGCACGCACGCACGCATGCACAGGAGTGCACGCATGCATGCACACCCTGGAGTGCATGCACGCACACACGGAAGTGCACGCGTGCACGCACGAACGCCAAGCACGCACGCACCCACGCCAAGCATGAACGCATGCACGCGCGCGTGCACGCACGCACGCACGCACCCAAGTGCGCGTGCGCCTGCACGCATGCACCCAAGTGCGCGCGCGCACGCACGCACGTACACACGCATGGGAGTGCATGCACATGCACATATGCCCACACGTGCACGCACGCACGCACGGGAGTGCATGCATGCACGCACGCGCGGAATTGCGCGCACGCATGGGAGTGCACACACGCATGCACGCACTTTCGCACTCACGCACGCAAGAACGCACGCACGCACGCACATACACACGCACGCACGCACGCACGCACGCATGCATGCACGCACAGAGGAGCACAGAATTTGGGCCAGTTTCTGTCAACGGGGTGCACGCCTTCACGATCAACAGAGGAACACAGAATTTTGGCCAATTTCTGACAGTGGGGTGCACGCCCTCACGATAAAAAGAGGTACTCATAATTTTGGCCAGTTTCTGTCAATGGGGTGCACGCCCCCATGGACAAAGGGGGAGCATGGAGTTTGGGTCCCTCAATGCTGACAACTGTCCTAAGGAACATTCGCCCGCACAAGCAAAAGACAAAGCTACGCATATCCTTGCTCATTATCATCACTTCGACGTCATATGCAGAATCAATTGCTTCGTGCCTTATGTATGGCGGCCAAAGGCCGCGCGCGCCTCTAGTGGCTAAGAATAGGACCAGGATGCACCCAAATACAGGATAATTTTGCATAAAATAATGCTTGAGAAAGCACTGCGCCTTTGCATTTGATTTTGACTACACACATGAGCTTTTAGCTGCTGCAATTTCAAGCTTGCTACACTACCTTGCTTTTTTTAGTCCACAGTCTGCATTGCAATTGCTGGTGGGGGAGGCAGGAGGGAGGACGTCCACGTCCGTGCGTAGGTACTAGGGATGAGCATGGGCCGGGCCGGGCCGGAATTCCAGGCCCGTTTTGCGGGCCGGGCCGGGCCGGGCCTGCGTTTTGAGGGTGCGGGCCGGGCCGGGCCGGGCCGGACGTTCTTGGCTGGCCAATGTAGATAGCTACCTATGTAATGCATTGTAAGTATCGGCGACTATTCTGCACCGTATTAGCAACTTTGTATTCTATGACGCGAGTCTTTCGCGCTCAAATGGTGCAAAGGCCGTAAAATGGTTGTGAACTGCGATTCTGAGAGGTGGATGCGCCATTCCGTTAAGTAAATCACGCAAATTGGCATACGGTATTTCAGTAAATTGTACACTGTAGTGACTGTACTTATTTCGTGTTGCGGGCCGGGCCGGGCCGGGCCTGCGATATTGAGCAGTTGGACGGGCCGGGCCGGGCCGGGCCTGCATTTTGAGGGTGCGGGCCGGGCCGGGACGGGCCGGACTATCTGGCGGGCCGGGCCGGGCCGAGATGTGCAGGCCCGTGCTCATCCCTAGTAGGTACACAGCATACCTGTAACCGGGAATTGGACCTGGGGGGGAGGGTTCGAGCACTTTCTGGGGGGGGTGGTGGGTGGGGTGGAAATCTGGAGGAGGGGGGGGGGGGTCTGGGAAGGAATATTTAGGGAATTTTTGGTCAATTTTTAGTCAAAAATACACTGTAAAAACCCGAAAATAAATACGTAGCGAGCGAGCCAAGCGAGAACGCCAGCAAGCAGGCAAGCAAAGCACCACCAGCCATCTTGAGGACCCAGAAATTTTGCTCCCAGACACTGAAATTTTTCTTCCAGATTGGGCCCTATCCTTAAGCATATGTTTTCCCAGAAATTTTTTTCGAGGACGCAGAAATTTTGCTCGCGGAACCCAGAAATGTTATTATTATTTTTTGTTATTTTTTAGTAAATCTTTCAGAATAAATTTAAAAAACGTGTATCTCCAAAGTGGTCCTAAGAATGCTTAAAAAAATTTCGACCCCATCCGTCAAGCCATAAAGGAGAACTGGTTTGTAACGGACGAACCGACAGACGAATGGACCGGACCAATGGACGAACGGATGGACAGACCATTACGAATTTTTCCGCCATACAATATATGAATATATGACGCGCGGCGAAAAAAGTCAACTAAAGCGTCGATGGCTCTTGCTTCATATACATATGTACATGAGTAGTCGTGAACAATGAAAAAAGACACCTACACCAGGGACTCCCAGGGCGCGATGTCGCCAGAGTAGATCAACCAAGTGGCTGCGGCGTAGGCGACGCCGAAACTAAAGTGGGTGCAGGACCAGGCCATGGCGAACAGCGCGGCCTGTCCCATGGCCTTGCGAATGGCCACTTTGTGGGGCGCCACGAGTCGCTCCGAGAGCTCCGCGTGGCAGACGTGCTCGCGCGTCAGCGCCTGCACCGTCTGCACGTTCTCCATGCTCTCCATGGCCATCTGAAGTTGCAGATACCATGTCATCATCAAATGTACGTAGTCTGTGCTCAAATGTTGTGTGCGCATGCTTGTGTTGTGCGCAACAAATACACAAAATGTGCGCAGGTTTGGTGCAATGAAAGCGCTACTATTGGCGTCCTTTCCCTCGTAGTTTGCAGTCTCACTTCTAGAAGCAGTCCGTCCCCCTTCCAGAGGTCGCTTAGTTGTTTGCCCTCACCCCCCCCCCCTTCCCCATGCCACCGCTGGGCAAAAATGGTGGACTGAACAACGTAAATAGTAGTGTGTGTGTGTGTGTGTGTGTGTGTGTGTGTGTGTGTGTGTGTGTGTGTGTGTGTGTGTGTGTGTGTGTGTGTGTGTGTGTGTACCGTGTACCTTCCCACAAGCCTCCATGGACAGCTCAGCTGATTTTCCTTTCTCCTTGGTTGTGAGCCTGTTGTTGAAGTAGGCCACGATGGAGTTCAGCGGGAATGCGACGCAAGCAGTCAGTGCCAACTTCCAGCTAATTGAGAAGGAGATTGTGAAGCTGATGACCAAGGCAGCCGCTACCGAAAAGACGTTGAATAGGCGGGCATCAATCGCCTAAAGTGGCCTCTCGTTCATGCGAGCTACGCACGCACGCACGTACATATGCTACTAGCGTACCGATTTGACGTTTCTGGCGTCTGCCGCCAGGCGGCTACAGATGCGGCCGGTGGAGTGTTTGGGGTCATCGAAGTAGGCGGCGTCCTGTCGCAGAACGTTCTCAAACACTGCCTCCCGCAGCCGCATCGTCAGACGCTCCCCCGCCCAACCAAAGAGGACGCACTAAAATGACAGCGTCAAAACCATTCTACATACCATATGGTGCATACATATAGCTTCCCAGTGTGCTTGAGAACACCTACAGTATCTTTAATGTTTTCAAAGCCACACCCCTATGAGCGTGCACGCTCCCACGAAGAGTCCAGTGAGAGGGTAGACACAAGCGATCATGGTTGCGTGCCGCAGCAGTAGACTCCCCGCTTCCGAGTACATCTGAAACACTTTCAAGGTGTACATACATTGCTCACCATAAAGGAAAGGAGGGATTTCATGACAAGGGGGCACCCCTAAGGAGAAGCTAAACAATAGCGCGAGGAGAACAAGGCTGAAGCCGTGCAAGACGATGGCCAGGCAGCCGAAGGACAAGATGGTCCAGTCGCCACGACTGGCCCGCAGTATGTCCAGGAGGCTGACTTGCCGCATTGCGGTGGCGTCCTCGACTTCAGGTCCTTCCTAAAACACAGCTTCACGCTACTTTAAACAGAATCTGCACTTTCGTCGGTGGAATATTCCCTGTCACAGAGGTTCTATGGCTCTTCTTTTGGGCAGAGTTACATGAATGCGTGTCCATATGCATGTTGCATGTACAGGGTGGCGCACCCTCAAGTACCACCGTTTGTTGGCGAATATGTAAGTAAGTGCCATGTGCATGGACCTACTCCACTCTAATTCTGAACAATGGTGGTCGAAGCCTATCTTAGATGTTCTGAAAGTTTCATTGCAATCGATTCTGTTTTTGTGTTCAAAATGCATTGATGTAACTGATTGATGCAATCAATATGCATTGATGCAACAGTTAGAACTGATGCATTTTCACAGCGTCTGCTCTCAGATTGAGATAGGTATTTTCAAGCAGTAAATTTGCCTGCAGAAACCACACCAAAGTATCTCATTGCAACACAAAAAGAGCTGTGGTGGGTGGATGGGATAAACTGAAGCTTGGTGCGCAGCTGCCACTAGGGATGGGGATAGTGTTAAACTGTTCAAACTTGAATTTGATGGCAGAAACCGCACCATGATATCTCATTGCAAAATACAAAGAACTGTGGTAGATGAAATAAACTGAAACTGGGTGTGCAGCTGCCAACAGGGATGGGGACAGTGGGGAACTGTTCAAACTTAAACTTGCCTACAGAAACCGCACCAAGATATCTCATGGCAACACAAAGAGCTGTGGTGGATGGAATAAACTTAAACTTGATGCGCAGCTGCCACCAGGGATGGGGACAGTGCAGAACTGTTCAAATTTGAACTTGCCTACAAAAACCACACAAAGATAACTCCTTGCAACACAAAGGGCTGTGGTGGATGAAATAAACTGAAACTTGGTGTGCAGCTGCCAACAGGAATGGGGACAGTGGGGAACTGTTCAAACTTGAACTTGCCTACAGAAACCACACCAAGATATTTCATTGCAACCAAAAGGGCTGTGGTGGATGAAATTAGCTGAAACCTGGTGTGCAGCTACCAACAGGGATGGCGACAGTGGGGAACTGTTCAAACTCAAATTTACTTGAGCTTGAGCTCAGACGCCGTGCTGTACGTGGACCCCCACTGCAGGAGCGTAACGGTAGAGCGGTGCATTTCGTTCGTTACCTTTTGCAGCACGTACGGTCCCCGGACGATGCGCTTCTTTTGAGTCATAACGCGCCGAAATCGGTTTAGGAAATCGAAAGTAATGAGCCATCGAAACGTCCCAAAAAACGCGTACAATTCATACCATATTAGGTTGTACGCCGATCGATGCGAAAACCCTTATACGTCTAATGGATACAGAACAAGGTACATGGAAGTACATTGTACCTAACAAGCAGTACACACTAGGGATGAGCACGGGCCTGCACATCTCGGCCCGGCCCGGCCCGCCAGATAGTCCGGCCCGTCCCGGCCCGGCCCGCACCCTCAAAATCCAGGCCCGGCCCGGCCCGGCCCGTCCAACTGCTCAATATCGCAGGCCCGGCCCGGCCCGGCCCGCAACACGAAATAAGTACAGTCACTACAGTGTACAATTTACTGAAATACCGTATGCCAATTTGCGTGATTTACTTAACGGAATGGCGCATCCACCTCACAGAATCGCAGTTCACAACCATTTTACGGCCTTTGCACCATTTGAGCGCGAAAGACGCGCGTCATAGAATACAAAGTTGCTAATGCGGTGCAGAATAGTCGCCGTTACTTACAATGCATTACATATGTAGCAATCTACGTTGGCCAGCCAAGAACGTCCGGCCCGGCCCGGCCCGGCCCGCACCCTCAAAACGCAGGCCCGGCCCGGCCCGGCCCGCACATCGGGCCTGGAATTCCGGCCCGGCCCGGCCCACGGGCCGGGCCGGGCCGGCCCGGCCCATGCTCATCCCTAGTACACACCGGTAACCTATGGCGAATGGTGCACGACAAACCCCACTTGAACACATTTAGAGACACGCACGTTACAGGTATGCACGGCACACACAATGCATCTATGTACATGTATGTACCTCATGCTGCTTGAGGCTGTCACCACCACCTGTTGACAGGTCGCCTGACACACAGCTGCTCAGTCGTCCCCTCGATTTGCTTTCGCGCCTGCTGCTCTTTTGAAGTCCTGTCAACGTTTCCTATGGGATTTTGTCGGGAAGGGACTACTGAAAGCCTCTACAAACAAAGCCTACCGTAAATCCTCCAATACAACCCCCCTCCAATAGTGCCCCCGGGTACGGCAAGGTTGAAATAATACAGCCCCCCCTCCAATAGTGCCCCCGGGGGTAAGGGGTATGTTGTGCCATGGGCCTTTTATGGGCAAAAATATAGTGGTAGGTACATTTATATCGTGTATACACACTACTACTAACCAATAATAGTACGTTTCAGCAACTATTAACGGTAAATCAACCATTAAATGTGGCAAAAGTGATCAAAATCGCCGAAAAATCGGCAATTTTGACAGCGAAACTAGATTACCATTCAAAATTTTTAGGTTGAAATAATAGAAGCCCCCCCTCCAATAGTGCCCCCCCCCCCTCCAATAGTGCCCCCGGGTAAGGAGAGGTTGAAAAAATAGTGCCCCGGGGGCACTATTGGAGGATTTACGGTACTTGAATCAGTTCCTTGGGTAGGCGAGGAAATCCGATCTAAACTGTCAGCCCTGTCTGGTGCCTGAGCTTCCGCCAGATTGCGGTATCTGAAACTGACATGTATACCAAGTTATGTACCACAAAGTGCAATTGCGTGGCACTTGTTGTAATGCACAATGCAGTCCTCATTGACTTTCATTCATTCATTCATTCATTTTCATTTGATCATTCTTCGTGCCACCAAGCTGAAGATCGTTCCAAGAACCCACGGTCCATCTTGATTCTCCAGTAGCTCGTCGTGATCACCGATCTCTACGATTTGGCCCAACTCCAGGACAATGATCCTGTCGGCTTTTCTGACGGTGGCGAGTCTGTGGGCGATGACGAGTGTGGTGCGACCCCTGCCGGCGGCCTCGAGCGCCAGCTGCACGGCCGCCTCGGAGGCGGAGTCGAGCGCCGACGTCGCCTCGTCCAGGATCAGCACCTTGAACTCCACCATTGCCTGGTGCCCAGCCCAGGATGAGCTAGGAGGAGGTTTGGGGGTGAGGACAGCAGCCCTACCCCCACAAAACAAGTGGTCCCAGACGGGCAGAGGCTCAGTACCTAGCAACGCCCTCAGGCGTCGTCGAAAAGCGCGGCAACTTTAACGGTGGTGACGCCATGGCGCCAAGCCTCCGGGCCCTCCGGGACCCTGGCGTGCGGGCGGCAGCTCGACAGCTACCACCGACACCTCACCAGCTCGCCTTTGCCCGCCCGCGGTCCTTCAAGGCAGCCATCTACCTGAGGGAATAACAGGCGCGGATGGCCCAAACCCCAAGCCAAGGAACCCCATAGACCTGGACCACCCAAAGTCGATTTTAGCGTCGGCTACCCGGCATCGGATACCTGGAAATTCTGTGGAACGCCTCTGGAATAACAAGAACAACATCAGCACCTTCGGACGACGGACCAGCGCCCGTGCGATCGCCACCCGCTGCTTCTGGCCCCCGGACAACAGAGAGCCACGCTCGCCCACCATCGTCTTGTATCCCTAGAGCGCGAGGAGCATACTGTAGGCTAGAGTTTTGAATGACTGCAACGGCACCATGGGAAAGGCGGTGATGAAGTCGTGCGCATTCGCCCTCTTGCAGGCGTCGACCAGCTCGGTGAAGGGTGCGTCTTCGTTGCCATATCGGAGATTCGACTCTAGGGTCGTGTCGAAGAGAATCGGCTCCTGGGGCACGATGGCGACCGTACGGCGCAGCCAGCGGATGTTCAATTGGTGCAGAGCTTGGCCGTCCAGCGTGATCTAAACACGCAAAGCGTGCTGTCGCCACTCCCTGCATGCGTGCACTACGTAGGTATCATATACCAAGTAGTGTCGGGCGCGCATTTTTTCATGCGTATTTCTTCAAAAAAAATACACGTCGCCTGTATCTTATTTAAAAAAATAGGTCGTAGTCGTAATTGTAACGTTATGGTCGTAAGTCAGAGTCGTAAGCCTGTATTTTGTTGAATCAACCTGCAATGGAAAATAAAACGTTTGTTGTTAATCAATGTATCATTACTTGAAGAGCATATGTGAGTTGTGTGGTGGGTAGACTTACGTACCACAAGATGAAAATACGTACTCACTAGGGATCAGCACGGGCCTGCACATCTCGGCCCGGCCCGGCCCGCCAGATAGTCCGGCCCGTCCCGGCCCGGCCCGCACCCTCAAAATCCAGGCCCGGCCCGGCCCGGCCCGTCCAACTGCTCAATATCGCAGGCCCGGCCCGGCCCGGCCCGCAACACGAAATAAGTACAGTCACCACAGTGTACAATTTACTGAAATACCGTATGCCAATTTGCGTGATTTACTTGACGGAATGGCGCATCCACCTCTCAGAATCGCAGTTCACAACCATTTTACGGCCTTTGCACCATTTGAGCGCGAAAGACGCGCGTCATAGAATGCAAAGTTGCTAATATGGTGCAGAATAGTCGCCGATACTTACAATGCATTACATAGGTAGCTATCTACGTTGGCCAGCCAAGAACGTCCGGCCCGGCCCGGCCCGCACCCTCAAAACGCAGGCCCGGCCCGGCCCGGCCCGCAAAACGGGCCTGGAATTCCGACCCGGCTCGGCCCATGCTCATCCCTAGTACTCACATTATTCTTACGACGCTTCGCTTACGGTAGGTATGGGACGCAGTGCAGCAGCGGACGTGGACCCAACAAATTGTTTTTAACCATCTATAGTGTGCATTTGTTTTTGCGATTTTTGTTGTCACGGTGTCACTTTTTTTGTGCCAAAACTCGTGGTCGTTCATTACTCTGCTTGCGCACCACTCACCCACACAATCACGCACACACACTCCTACGCATCCACTTGCGCGCTTGCGCAGTTGTACAGCGTTCGACCTACTTTATGTTTCGATTTCTAATCTTTGGACGCATTGCCGATGGCCTACTATGACGTATGGGACCTGTACTTACGAACTCTAAAAAATACAAAATATTTTATCAAAAAATACAGCATTTTTTTTAAATCGTCGGTCCAAGGTTAAAACGTATTTTCCCGTACTACGTTGACGTATTACGGTACATGTATTCATGCATGTATGTGCTGTAGCGATGTGACTAAACAAGAACTCGCACCCTGCCCGAGACGGGGTCGTAGAATCGCAGCAGCAGTTTGGCGATGGTACTCTTGCCGCAGCCGCTGTGTCCCACCAACGCCACCGTCTCTCCAGGACGGGCCCAAAAGCTGACACTTTTCAGAACCTATACAGTAACATTCGTGAGACGATGAAAACATGTGCTGGAAAACCCTTGATCAGGTGCCCTGGACGCCCATCATTTTGGACGCTCTTATCTTTATCTTTATCATGGGGGCTATGATAATGATACGCAGCAGTCATAGTGCAACAGCAAACGCCGACAGCGTATGTATGTACATGTATTATCTCAATCATCAAACCATAAACACGACAATGGATTCTCTCCAGAAATCTGGCCTCCAGGCGAGCGGAGCCAGGTGTGTACCAATTTGGCTGCTGGACGAGCCGCGCTGGAAGCAGCTGTAGTCGCGCGTCCAGCTTGGCATAGGTACAGTACATACATGTGCAACGGCCAAGGCCGAACTGGAACACATCTCTGAATGTTCCACACATTGACTTCAGTCGATCCTCCTCCACGACGCAGGCGAAGGCTTTCACGATGGCCCAGTCGATCTTCAGCGCCTCAAGCCAGCTGCGACCCGGCAGGTTGTCCTGCTTGCAGCCTCTGGTTGACGAGCGCAGACAGTTGATGAAGCTGGCCGTAGGGTCTTTCACAGTGACGTTGAGCTGTCCAGCACGTCGATCTTGGTCTTGGTGGTCTTGGTGGCCCGAGTCGCTGCATAGGTCGGTCGTCAACGACTGCAGTTGAGGCTCTCGCAACTGGCGCCAGCTCTCCTCGCTGATGAATATGGACCGAGCCGGTGACGTATGTAAAAGTGTTCGCTATGTAAAAGTGTTCGCGTACACTTCTATACAGAATGTAGAATCAGTATGCAGATGTAGAATCGGTGCAGGCACACTGCGCCCCCACTCACACAAAGCAATTAGTTGCAGCAGAAGTGTACACTGCACTCCCCATAGGATGTATAGCAGAGGAAACATACTGAAATGGACGCGAACACTTTTACATACAGTGCGTATTGGCTATGTAGAAGTGCACGCGAACACTTTTACATATGTAGCAAACACTTTCACATACGACACCGGCGTCTAAGCGAAGCTGCAAGACGTCGGCGCTGCACTTGTGCGCCTTGGATGACTTGCCCAACACCGTGAAGCAGCCGCCGACCGCGTTGTCGTCAGGCGCGGCGGCAGGCTGACACCGCATTCGTCTGTCGGCCGCTGGCGTCGGCTTGTTGCTTTCTTATACGGCACGCATTCTCGATGTGGCCTTTTCTCTTGCAGTAAGGACTAGGGATGAGCACGGGCCTGCACATCTCGGCCCGGCCCGGCCCGCCAGATAGTCCGGCCCGTCCCGGCCCGGCCCGCACCCTCAAAATCCAGGCCCGGCCCGGCCCGTCCAACTGCTCAATATCGCAGGCCCGGCCCGGCCCGGCCCGCAACACGAAATAAGTACAGTCACTACAGTGTACAATTTACTGAAATGCCGTATGCCAATTAGCGTGATTTACTTAACGGAATGGCGCATCCACCTCTCAGAATCGCAGTTCACAACCATTTTACGGCCTTTGCACCATTTGAGCGTGAAAGACGCGCGTCATAGAATACAAAGTTGCTAATACGGTGCAGAATAGTCGCAGATACTTACAATGCATTACATAGGTAGCTATCTACGTTGGCCAGCCAAGAACGTCCGGCCCGGCCCGGCCCGGCCCGGCCCGGCCCGCACCCTCAAAACGCAGGCCCGGCCCGGCCCGGCCCGGCCCGCAAAACGGGCCTGGATTTTCGGCCCGGCCCGGCCCACGGGCCGGGCCGGGCCGGGCCGGGCCGGGGCGGCCCGGCCCATGCTCATCCCTAGTAAGGACAAGAAGTAAGGGGGAATGTATGTACAGGTACCTAGTATGTAGAGGATAAAATTTCCTACTTATACATTGTATGTACATAGCCCCTAACTTTGATGCAAATTTGCGAGTGCGCAAAAACTAAACTGTGTGTGTGCGCGAGCCCAAAACTGTGACAAAGTGCACGCACCGACGCGGTGGGGCGCGTGGGATAGCAGAAGGACACGTCGTCAAATGCAACGTCGCCTCTGCACTCGTCCAAGGTCGCGCCATCCGTCGAGTAGGCGTCGATCTCGGGCACCTAAAGATTACGTCTGTCGAACGGCCTGTCGACGAGATTGTCAAATGAAAATCTTGTCTGACTGCTGTGACGAATACGCCTGTAGTGTAACCAAAATAAAGCACGGAACATGCCCTGTCGATCACAGCGAAGACGTCCACGGCGGCCACTTTCGCGGCAACGATGACGGAGAGCTGCGAGACGCCAAGACGAACTGAGCGAGAAGCGAACATCAGGCTAAGAAATACCTGAACAGCAACGTAAAAGCCTATCGGTAGGTACAATGTGGTACGTAAGAGATGCGAAAGGCACGCATCGGCACGCACGCACGCACGCACGCTCGCACGCTCGCTCGCACGCACGCACCACTGCAACCGTCCTCGCGTCGGCTTCTTTCGACTCGACGAGGTACGCGGCAGCCAGGTAGATGAGACCGTCTGACGTGTTCATGAGGAGTTGAGTCAGGAGGCTCGCCACTCCCTGGAGGCAGGCGAGCAGCACGCCGTCGCGCCTGCCCTCTCGGAGGCAGTCGCCGTAGCGTCGGCACTCCGTCCGCTGGCCGTTGAACGCCAGCACCGTCCTGATCGATGCCAGCGCGTCCTCGGCCGCCTCGCCCGCCCTCGAGTAGTGCGCCACGCCCCTGGCCGCGGCACGCCGCATCAACTGGGGGAAAGAGCGCGCGAGTGCTATGTATTGCATATGCATATTGCATATTGCTATGTATTGTATTGCATGTATTGTATTGTATGCTATATCTATCACGTTCGTTCGTTGGCACCTATGGACGCCTTGGTGCAGTGCACAACGTACACGCATGGTATGCATACATAGGTAGGTACTAAAGGGTGTTTTTTTGTATTCGACCACATTTTGTCTTCGAGTAACTTTTACCAGACATTACCGATTGCGCTGACTTTCGGAGTCTTTTGAATCTGTTGTTTTTTTAATTTCCTTTTTTGCAAATTTGCATACTCTGCCGTTTCCTTGATTTAAAACACGCTTTTTGCAAAAACCAACCCTGAGGTGGCCAAATCCCCCAAAGTTTCTCCGATTGTCTTGAAAATTGGCTACCTGGACCAGAATTTCGCGAGGATTCCGAAAATCATCTCAGAATTTCCATTTTCCTTCCTGAACTTTTGTTATGCGCAAAAGACCATTTCACGGATAGCAATTTTTCCAGTTTCAGTTTTTGGTCCATATGTTCGGATTCCGCGCTTGAATTTTAAATGTGATGATTGATTCGGAATCCTCGTGAAATTCTGCGTCTCCTGCAGCAAATCATGCAATTCAAAGTTACAAAATGGTGTGACATTATGGATTAAAAAAATTCGATAATCGGAAAATTTGGGGTTTTTCGTGTGGTTTGCGCATCTTACATTTGCGCACCACAAAACCTACCGCAGCGGATAGCGCGTTTCATTACGCGTCGAATGAGGTATGAACGAACAAAATTCGGGCATACGTCAAGATCGAAAAATGCGTTTAAAGTTGACAACCGCAGTACAAAGAAAGTTCAGTTTTTGGCCCATATGTTCGGATTCCGCGCTTGAATTTTAAATCTGATGATAGATATGGAATCCTCGTGAAATTCTGCGTCTCCTGAGGCTGAAATAATGCAAATCAAAGTTACGCAAAGGTGTTAAATTATGCGTTAAAACATTCGCACGTTGGAAAATCTGGGTTTTTTGGTGTGGTTTGCGCATTTTCCATCTGCCACACCACAAAGCCTGCCCCCGCGGATAGCGCGTTTCAATGAGTTATATTCAATGAGAATGAGCTAAAAACGAACAAAATTCGCGCATACGTCAAGATAAAAAAACGCGTTCAAAAGTTGCCAACTGCAGTACAAAGCAATTGCCCCGGGGCACTTTCATGTATTTATATGTACTTTCAACCTCGCTCTACCCAGGGGCACTATTGGAACTTGTTTGCGTTCTATAGGTGATGAACAGTTCAAAGTACTTGGAATGTCATTTATAAAAGGCGTATACCTGTGTACACACCACTTCTACATCACTATTGCTTGATTTGTGTCCCTCTATAGCGCATTGAATCGTATGGCACTTCTCGCCCGTGGAGGCACTTTTGGAAAGGGGGCACTATTGGAGGATTTACGGTATGTACATAGCACCATGGACCCTCTGATTAGCCACAGGCTTACTATTTTAGTTCGAATGTTCGAATTCGAACGTTCGAATGTTTTAACGCATAATTTAACACCTTTGCGTAACTTTGATTTGCATGATTTCAGCCTCAGGAGACGCAGAATTTCACGAGGATTCCATATCTATCATCAGATTTGAAATTCAAGCGCGGAATCCGAGCATATGGGCCAAAAACTGAACTTTCTTTGCAGTGCAGTTGGCGACTTTAAACGCATTTTTCGATCTTGACGTATGTCTAAATTTTGTTTGTTCATACCTCATTCGACGCGCAGTGAAACGCGCTATCCGCGGGGCAGGCTTTGTGGTGCGCAAATTGAAAATGCGCAACCACACGAAAAAAAACAGTTTTTCCAACGTTCGAATGCTTTAACGCATAATTAACACCTTTGCGTAACTTTGATTTGCATGATTTCAGCATCAGGAGACGCAGAATTTCACGAGGATTCCATATCTATCATTAGATTTAAAATTCAAGCACGGAATCCGAACATATGGGACAAAACTGAACTTTCTTTGTAGTGCAGTTGGCAACTTTAAACGCATTTTTCGATCTTGACGTATGCCCGAATTTTGTTCGTTAATACCTCATTCGACGCGTAATGAAACGCGCTATCCGCTGGGGTAGGTTTTGTGGTGCGCAAATGTAAGATGCGCAAACCACACGAAAAAACCCCAAATTTTCCGATTATCGATTTTTTTTAATCCATAATGTCACACCATTTTGTAACTTTGAATTGCATGCAGGAGACGCAGAATTTCACGAGGATTCCGAATCTATCATCACATTTAAAATTCAAGCGCGGAATCCGAACATGTGGGCCAAAAACTGAAACTGGAAAAATTGCTATCCGTAAAATGGTCTTTTGCACATAACAAAAGTTCAGGACGGAAAATGGAAATTCTGACCTGATTTTCGGAATCCTCGCGAAATTCTGGTCTAGGTAGCCGATTTTTAAGACAATCGGAGAAACGTTGGGGGATTTGGCCACATTAGACCCGAATAAGTTGGTTTTTTCGAAAAGCGTGTCTTAAACTTTCTCCTCGCTGAGTTTCCATGGTCAACCAAGAACATTTGTGGGCTGAAGCAGCAGCTGCGTGGAGTGTGGACAACGGCGGCGCATCCAGCCGCTGCTTGACTGAAGACTTCCCCCCCTCCCGCCCTTCTTGTTCCAACCCAACGGCCCTCCTTAGGGCCACCGCCCGCGAGGTTAAAGGCCTACTCTACGCCTCCTCGTGGCGAACCTCTGGCAACGTCGCTTATGCGACGGCTAAGCACAAATGTGTGAGAGGCACAAATGTGTGAAATCGGGTCTTTCCACGTGAGGGCCTGTAAAACCCGCGTCGGTTAACCGATCAGGCCAAAACTTTGTGGAACAACACCTCTGGCTTGGTACGACAATTCCTCAAAATTTAATCTAAATGCGATATTCAAAAACGAAATGTGGTCCAACAAAGAAAAACACCCTTTAGTGTACCTTTGCCATGACGAGGCCCACTAGGAGCAAGTGCACAACGTTGGCAGCGACGGCGATCAGAGACAACTTCCAGCTGTGCCAGAAGGCGACGGCGTAGCCAGCCACGCACTGCGTCGCAAACAAGAGCATTAGACCCAACTTGTCGCCCATGCCCTCTCGCATGCGCTCGATGTTGCTGAACAAAATGGTTAACGACGACAAAAACGGTGAACGAACACAACAAAATGCCGAACAAATATACATGACGAATCGTGCCACGGAAGTTTCCCCAGTTGTGCCGAGTGAGAGCCCACGAAACATTGATCAAAGCAAACGCTATTGACTCTACTGCAGCACAAGTGAGTACTACCAGTGGCGTAGCCAGGACTTGATTTCGGGGGGGGAAGTCCAATTTCGGCCAAATTCTCAATTTTGCAACAGGGGGGACCCTGTCGAATTTTTTGGACATTGTGCCATTTCGGCTGGGGAAGCTTTAGACACTCTCTCATCCAATCTGTTTACACGCTTTGCGCTCGTTTGTCTGACTACATTCACACCAAAACGTTAGCAATGTTGTCAAAACGGTCGATTTCCGTGCTAAAAATAGCGCTGCAGGCAAATTTTTTAGAGTAGGGTAACGAACTTTCACGGTTTTTAATGCAAAACAATGCGCCGCAGGCGAAAATTTGGCTCTTTAGTGTCGTTTTTATCATTATTTGCATTGAAATTGAGAAAAATGCCCAGATTGGCACTTTTGCAACAGAGGGTACCAAGTTAAAAAATTTTAGCTTCGGAGAATTTCGGGGGGGGAAGCTTCCCCCCCTTCCCCCCCCCTTGGCTACGCCACTGAGTACTACTATGTAGATTCCTATGTTTCAGCCAAGAACGTCCGGACCGGCCCGGCCCACACCCTCAAAACGCAGGCCCGGCCCGGCCCGGCCCACAGGATGGGCCTGGGATTCCGGCCCAGCCCAGCCCATGCTCATCCCTACTACTTCTGCCTACATTACATCAGCCGTTGGCATGGAGCTTGCACCACAACTTCCACAGGCGGACTATCTCTTTGGGTCTAAAGGTTTGGCCAAAACTTGTTCTTTTTGAGAGTAGATCGTTTGAGTGGGTGGGGGGGGGGGTGCATTGATTTTGAACCTGCTCTGTACCCGTTTGGCTTGGTTCGAAGATGAGCGACAGTATAGTTCTAGCAGAAATATTTGGCAGTGTCTCTTTTGCAAGCAAGACCAATGCTCACTCAAAGAACTGGCTGGTCACAGCCCCCGTGCGACTGCGGTCGAACCAAGCGACGTTCTGGCGCAACAGCGACTTGAAGAACGCCCGGCGAATTCTCAGGATTTGACGCTCGCAAAACGTCATCCAGCAAATCGTCTAAAACGGCTGAGCAAAAAACAAAGCTGAAATCTAAAACGGTTAAACAAATCGTCTAAAAAGGTCAAAATTTGATAGAACCGCAGCTATTTCTGAACCCACACTGGACGCTTCGGATCAATCATCAAATCAAAATCACGCTTTAAATCAAAATGTCCCCAATAAAAACCAAATCAGTGCAAATTTATTTTGTGTGTGTGTGTGTGTGTGTGTGTGTGTGTGTGTGTGTGTGTGTGTGTGTGTGTGTGTGTGTGTGAGAGAGAGAGAGAGAGAGAGAGAGAGAGAGAGAGAGAGAGAGAGAGAGAGAGAGAGAGAGAGAGAGAGAGAATTCATGCACGGTCGGTTTGGGAGTTGGGTGAGGATTCCCGTCACCCCATACCGAGATTTTTTCTAGTATTCTTTCAACCAGTAAAAGAAAATACGGTGAGAGGTTTTGCTTCCATTCTACTACTTTCTTACCATATAACACCAGAAATTACGCAGTTTGTTTGGCCCCTTGTTTGCAATATTTTAAACAAATCTCAACCACAAACAAAGCAATATTTGTCAATTCTGGACATCTACAGTGCACTTGCAGACCCTGTGACAGCACGCCTCCCCCCAGAACCCAACCACATTCAGTCTGATGGTGGCTTCGGTGGTTACATGTTGCTACTGACCTGCACGAATCCAGCTGCTAGCGCAACGAGGCCAACGAGCAGCTTGAGCAGCACGTTCCACGCAGACTGTCTCGCGAATGTATCCAAGTTGAAGCCCTTCGGAACCTCTGCAATATCTCCGTTGCTGGCGTTGGCGCCATCCCTAAGCCAGAGAAAACTCTGCGCCTGGAGAAACAGCTGCTGAATGGCGGCATTGACCATGGCCACCAATGGGAAGCATAAACCGCAAACAATGCTGGCTGCAATGCCCAGCGGAAGGAGAACATAGTCCAGCACTTGTAGACCGCTTGTAGACACTTGTAAATCGGGGTGTCCTTGTCCATGGCCGCCGACGACAGAACTATCACGTACGTAGTACCCATCCTGTTTCAAAAGTAGGGGAATCTTTTCAGTCGTCCGATCGGTACCCGTCGCAGCCATTTTCTTCTGCTTTCTTCCAGACGATTCTATTTGCCTGTCGGTTTGAGGCCGCGCCTCAATGCTCTTGTGCTCTTGGTTTTAGAATTCTGGCTTCCTACTCACGGCGCCACAAGTACTCGTCATCTCTGCCTTCTGCCTCATTCTAGAATTTCGAATTGTGTCTGAGGCGTAAGACAGACTTGCGGCGTATCTATATTATTAAAGCACAATGTCTGTCTGTCTGTCTGTCTGTCTGTGTGCAACGCAGCGCAGAGAGTTGTGCTGGATGGATTGAGCTGAAATTTTGTATGAACCTGCCGTGGGAAACTTCACCGTCATTTAAGGGGCGGATTCGCGATAGCTACCGTAATCCGTGAGTTATGCAAATTTCGCATACGTGTTTGATCGAATTTGAGAATTCAGTGTCAATTCTGCTTGGGATATATGTAATCGACCGTGCTGATCACGAATATGACAGCCGTTTTCCGGTGCGATACCGTAATCGCAAGATACGACGCATTGAATATGCAAATTGTGTTTGATCGAATTTGAGAATTTAGTGTCAAATCTGCTTGGGATATATGTAATCGACCGTGGTGATCACGAATCTGGCATTCGCATACGCTACAGTAGTGACAAGATATGGCATTATCCTTTTCTACAGTAGTATGATTGTTTATGGGTTCTGTCTGTAATGCAGCACAGAGTTCTGCTGGATGGATTGAGCTTGAGCTGAAATTTTGTATGAAGCTTGCTTGGCACATTTTACCATCAAGATAAGTGTGGCACTACTGAAGCTATCGTAATCCATGCGTTATGCAAATATAAATAAATTATATGATAATACAGCACACTTTATGTGTGCTTCTGACTTATCAGAAGTGTTCAGAAAACAGTTCCATACAGATCAATGGTGTAGTGGTCATGACGTCTGTTACTTTTCTGGAGGTCCTGGGATCAAACCTCTGCCATAAAAATACTTGTAACTTTTTTGTTTATAATTTTTTTGTTTTGCACGTGTGTATGCTATAAAAACTTTGAGTTTTTATTATTTTTTACTTTGTTTTACAGGTGTTAATGCTATAAAAACTTGTATTACACGCACATGCACGCACGCACGGGCGCACGCGCACGCACGCACGCACATGCACGCACGCGCACGCACGCACGCGCGCGCACGCACGCACGCGCGCGCACGCACGCACGCGCGCGCGCACGCACGCGCACGCACGCGCACGCACTCGCACGCACGCGCACGCACGCACGCACGCACGCACGCACGCACGCACACGCACGCACATGGACACGGACACGCGCACGCACGCACGCACGCACGCACGCACGCACGCACGCACGCATGCACGCACGCACGCACGCACGCACGCACGCACGCACGGACTCACGAGTGGGCGCACGCACGCATGCGCGTGTATGTGTTAGCGTTTTAGTGGTGCATTGTTTTAGTTTTTCTTGGCGTTGAGAACTGATCGTCGACGCATAACGTAATAAACGAAATATTGTGGTGCGTTTCGCCCGGTCCAATGGCCCAATGAACTTGCATTTCCCTGAAAAAAAAACGGCTGAAAACATTTGATGCGTCCGTGTCCGCTGCTGCGTCCGATGAAAACTTTCTTGATTTTAGGCTTTGCTTAGGCTTAGTCCAAACTTTGCTTAGGCTTATGCTTTGGCTTTGATTTGGCTTAGGCTTATGCTTCGCTTAGGCTTAGGCTTAGGCTTAGGCTTCACTTAGGTTTCGGACGCAGCAGACGTGGACACAACAATTGTGCTTTGCCAAAAAAAAAGACGACGTAAGAAAGACACAAGCCCAAGCCCGCCGAAAACCGCCCGCCCACGGTGCGCTGGAATGGAATCGAAACGTCGGACCGCGATCCTAGCTTAGACCAGGTCCAAAGGCCTTGCGCCTGCAGATCAAGGTGCATGAACACATGTGAGCAACCATGCAGATTACAAAAAAGCCACTTATTATTAGCTGACTCTGAAGGGCTGATTAAAACAATTAGCCCACTGCCTATATGGGATTTATGGTGTGTCTGCTCAAGATGGTATAGTGCCTAATTTTTACTATCGAATGTAATGACTGGAGATGTAATGACGCAAGAATAAAGCGTTACAACAAAAAAGGTGAAATGTTTTTCTGTATTGCAGAAGTGCATTGGTTGCATTGGTTGACTTTCTTTGGCTTTTGCTGCAGCACTTTACAGATTCGTCATTGTTGTTTTTAAACTGAGCATTCACAGCATGTTTTTATGACACATTGTATTGATGATGAGTCACTACTGAGGACATGAAAATATTGATACTGAATCACTTCTGAGCACGTTTTTGATGATGAATGACAAACGACAAGAGATGAAAGGTTTCTCAGATATATTGTAGCAACAATCTCTGCCTATTCTCGCCCCCAACCCCCCATTGGTCATTGAGCTACTCGACCTTTGGAAGCCTCTGTGCGATACACTATTTTTGGGCTCTCCCATTCTCTCCAGCCCCCCCCCCCCTTGCATAGGTTCATGGTCTTCTTTGTGGCGCGTTTTGTGCATGTTTCGGATTGTTCGTGTTGGGTTGCGAGAGCAAAACGTTTTTGAACATACACCACATACAAACAGACACACCGAAAAGCCTATGCTCCCCCCCCCCCCCACCACATAGCATCACCACAGAAAATAAAACAAAACTTCTGCAAACGAGTCTCAGCGCATGTCTCCAATTTACGTCGTGGGTGTGTTGATATGAAATTTATTTAAAACAGAGTGGGTGTTACAAGCAATTCATTAGTATTCATGCAAATGCGTTGGTTGACATGCATTGGCTTTGGTTGACCTGCATTCCAACACTTTGCAGTTTCATCATTGCAGTGCTTCATCATTGTACAAATGAGTATTCTCAGCATTATTTTATTTCATGAGACAAATTGATGTTGAACCACTTTGGAGAACTTTGCAAGCAGGAGTCCTGAGTTGAAGCGGCTAGTCAGACCAAAACGGGGTGGCCGACCACACGCAGAATTGGGTATTAGTGGTCGTACAATGCGACCTGCGTCTAGAGCTGTAAACCGAAGTCGGCAATTACCGATTTTCGGTAAATTACCGATCCTTTTTCGGTAACGGTAATTACCGAAACCAAAAATTACCGATTTTTTTTAAATTCGGTAATTAGAGAAACCGAAAATTACGGATCCCATTTTTCGGTAAATTTCGGCAATTTACGTAATGTTATTTTGATTCGTTTGGGTGTTTGGCTCTCAAATTCACAGAATGCAAGCTGTAGCACAGGCTAAATAGGGACCCAATGGTGCATCCATGCTACGACCCAAATGTTGATTCCATTCGTATACCTTGCATGGTGGGAAGGTAGGGAGGGATGCAGTATCCTACCCAAGCTACCCAAGCACGCGGTACGCAGGCACCGCATACGCATGCAAAACGATAGTAAACGGTAGCGGAAGAACGATCCATTCGCTTGGTATATGCAAGCTAATTTTTAATTCACGCCAATGCCGACGAGGCGACCCCATCATCATACTCAAACCATTCTTGCATTGCATCATGTTCGGATAGGAGGCCGTACATCGTAAAAGACACACCCAAGCGGTCAAATGGCTATATGGGAAATTGGGAGTGACTCTTTCTTGTTGAAAAACAAGTGTACTACATACCATACTGTCTGACCATATGCACCAGCAGTTCAACGACACTTTAATTGGCTCTAGATGTTTTTTTACTGCGTTTGAGCAGGAACTGGTACGTAGTTTAGAGATTACCGAAATTTACCAAAAATTACCGAAAACCGATGTTGCGATTTCGGTAATTACCGTTGCCGATAATTACCGAAAATTTTTTTTCGGTAATTACCGAACCGTTACCGAACCGAATTTTTTTTTCGGTTTGCAGCTCTACCTGCGTCGCAACTCCACGCGCAATTTTGAACGAGTCAGACAGCGCATTGGGACGCTGTGACAGCCGGGATGGCAGAGCATTGCGGCGCGGCCTCTACTATATGGTCACAGAACGCAAGTTTGACTTCCGTTTGTAGCCAAGGCTTGCGCGCAGCCTCTTCTGCGCACCGCACTCTCGGAATAGGCACTCAGTTCCATTGGCACGAGCAACTGACGGCGATGTTACACAGCGTACATGCACACGCACTGCTGGTGGCGCAGTCGATTGTAGTCAACGACAGTCGACAGTTAGTAGTGGCGCTGCGAATGTTATGCGATTGACAGTTCAAAAGTCGCGCTCATAGACAGGTACACTTGGGAACTGGATATGCAAAGTTAAGTAAATTTGTACTATATGAAATGCAAGCTGATATACCAAAAGTAAAATGAACCGTGCAATGAGACATCTGCAAGCTCAAAAAATTCAGGCGTGCAGTACCGTACCCCCGGTGTCGTAGTCGTAAGACCGATTTGAATCGCGCAGAATTCGGATTCACGACGGGGGGGTTGGGGCGGGGTATGCTACTACTAACTTGCGCAGAAAACGCCGAATGGTATGTGACGTGTTGCTGCATTTGGTTCTGATTTTATACATATGCATGGTTTGTTCCAACTAAAGTTGATCAGCTACAATGCGGAAGTGGCCAGAAATCAATGGGGCGTGGCTTAAAAAGAAATTCTGGATTTAACGGTAGATTTTGGATTTTCCGGCAAGAACCATTTCTACTTCTGCCGATGCCAGGAGGCAGAGAAAGGAGGATGGAGGAGAGGGGGCTTAAAGCGAAGAGGAAGGGTTGAAAAAGCACGCGCTCTCGTCGTGATGGCGTCGCCGCACTGTCACTGTGAATCGAGCGCGCTCGTCACGCCGTCACCGTCTCCGTTGTTGTCGCCGTCGTCGTCGCTGCAGTGCCAACGCGCCTCTCCCGACATTATACACGCTATACACGTAGACGAACGCTTAAACACGCGGCGTGCCAACATACGGCATACGGATCGTCGACTGTAGTACTAACAAGTCTTACTTCCTTCCCTTCTAATGTCATTGGCAAGTGTCGTCACTTACCACAGCGCAACGAGTAAAGATCTTCAGGAGATATTAGACTTGACGCAGCGTGACTACTTCTGCCACGATGCTCACGGACAAACTGTGATCGCTGCCATGCAATTGGAATTCGATTCGACTGGTGTGAGAGACGCATGGGAGTGCTTCTACCGAGGCGAGCAAGCGGTCTAACTATATATAAGTGATTCAAGCTACATAGTTGTCGTTTCAAAACGAGATGAACGTTGTCTCGTTTCAGACATTTTACAGGACGGTTTGAGTTACGTGGTGCGCGACAGCCGAGGAAAGCTAGTGGCTTTTCAGCTAATGAAGGACTTTACGGCTTCTGAATACGAAAACGAATGGAAGTCCGACTCTTCGCCGTGGGTAGACAGCGTGCTCCAACGGAATCCGAAACTGAAAAGATTTCGCGAATTCTTGCACAAGTTCAATGCAAGACCTCACTTAAAGGAAATTGCCAAGAAGAATAACTGTGAGAATATCACTTACTTTTCAACTGCGGTCGTTGGCAAGGGCCTTCGAAGAAGCGGAATCGCCAGCAAGCTGATAGAGATGTGGTGGGTTCGCGCGTGCGTTCTTGTGTACATGCATACCTACGTTCCTTCTGAGTCGAGTCCGTTTCCTCTGCGAGTTGACTTTCAGCATAAAAGATGCCTGCGAACGCGGGTCAGACATGTGTGTCGCGTGCTGCGTAAGTGTCAGGACGCAGAAGCTCGTCTCGAAATTTGGCTTCGTCTGTGGACACGTTGTCGACTATGATCAACTCAAAGATGAAAACAACGAACCGTACGTAGTGCCGCTTGACGGTTCCCGGTCCATTATTGAGATGTACAAGCTTTTGAAGTGATTCATTCTTGGGAATAAAAGGAGAAGTGAAGGCTAAATGAACACCGCTTCCAATGGGTGAAGCCGAAATGCCTAAAACGATCACAAATAAATTAGCAAGTACCATATTTTGAAATTACAAAATTTCCATCTGACCGAGCTAATTCTTGTTTCGGGGCTCATTTGTAGACAAGAATTAGCTCCACACAGAGTCGCCCCATCTTCAGTACACGGCTCTGTGTGTTGGGTACTTACGCGCGTGGTGAATCCAAATGAGAACCAACCCGTTTCCTCTTCTTCCCTGGCGCCTGGCCGTTTTGGGTGGCAGAACCAGTGGAAGACTGGGCACCCACATGCGGGAAGTGCTTGTTAGCTGGCCACCGAATCGATGCTGCTAGCCATAAAGCCAGGTGACACTGACACCGCAGGGCCAGTGCTTACAAGTACCAATTCCAATCATACCTGTAACTGGGGGGGGGGGTGGTTGGGGGGCTTTGGGGGCCCCCCACTAGTTTTTCAACCACCCCCCAACTCCCCCCCGACCCCCCCCCCCCCCAGAATTTTCCCAAAGGATCTTCGTCATGTCTAAAACGATAAAAGTGAGTAACTGTTGGTGTTTTTCAGTGCTTTTCAGTGTTATATGACCATAAAACAGCTAAATAACACTGTTTACACCCTTTTTATACCCATTTTAGACCAATAAGTACCATTATAACTCAAACACTGGCCAGCTACCCCCCCCCCCAGTTTTTGCTCGGGAGACCCCCTCCCCCAAAATCGGCCAGCTACCCCCCCCCACTCTGCCAGACCCAGTTACAGGTATGATTCCAATGGCGTGTAAGGCTCCCGATTCCCGAAATTGCCGTACCGTTACCGTAATACTATACAGATGCAATTCCCCAAAGCAATGGAGAAAACGGTAAGAGGAAACAACGACAGGAGGGTATGGTATAAGGCAAACTCTGTTACGACTATGACATAAACAAACAAAATTCTATGACTATGCTGCGCCCTGTGAAGACACCAGACTATATCCAAAAATTTAATAGTTGCTGAACGATTGGGGAAGCCGAGGGAGCACCACAATGGAGCGTACCTTCCTGCGAATGAAAGCACGCAATTAACGATGAATGCTTTGGAGAACCCCCTTCCCAAATAGGTGTTAATCAAATCGATTGTTCGATCCATGAATGCTGCTTTAAAGTTTCAGATCCGTCCGATTCTAATGAGCTGACTTATGATAACCCCTTTATGCAGACTCATAGGGACATTGCTATCTATAAAGCCATATCTGACAACCTCAAAGTTGAACAGGTCAGTCTTTTGAAACACTGATGTATCCACCCCATTGGATTCATTGACCCTAATGTTGAGGTCCAAGAATGGTACACTGGTGCCTTCCGGTGTGATCTCCAAGTTCAGTGAGTCATGGTATATCTGTTTCATAAGTGGGTCTATATCTGTCAGATTCAAAACCAGGAGGTCGTCCACATACCGAAAAGCGATGCAACTACCATGCCTCTTGATTTTGCAAAAATTAAATTCCATCATACTAAGTGTCAAGTCTGCCAGAAGGGGAGATGCATTACCTCCCATGGGGACACCCTTGATCTGCTTAAACGGAATACCTGCAAACACGACATATGTCTCTTGTAATACTGTGCTAATCAAGTCTTTAATCTCCCAACGGTTAAAGCAAGTCTGAGTTGCACGGACTGCAGAGAATTTGCAAAAACCGTTGCTGCCAATGGTGACGTATTCACGGTTAGAACTGTTAAAGCACATGTCCACCAATTGAAATACATTGCGCAATATAATGTCATGCGGCAGATTTGTGAACAACGTCGCGAAGTCCGCCGTTACCAGATGCCTGATATTTTTCCTCCTATGCAAATCTTGAATGACTTTATGCGAATTGTTGACCGACCAATAACACCTGGCACCACCCCTATCGACTATGACTCTACAGTAATTGCACAAAAATCTCTTGAGATGCTTAAGGATATGCAACAAGAGAACAGACAATGGTCTAACCGAGCTCTGCTTGGCACCTGCTATAAAGCGAAATTTAAACGGATTCTTGTGCAATTTATCTGTAGCAAAAATTCGAGGCAGCACGTCGTTTTTATCGAGTGCTTTCTGGAAGGCCTGCAAGGTCGCGCTATCTTTGGTTCCGCTGTGCGAATCGGACAAAGATAGAGTAGTTACGGACAACTATACATACTCTGTCCCAAAATATCAAACAGATTCGATGCAAAAACGCTGAACTTAAAGCGAAATGAAACCGACGATAGATAAATGGCCCACCCTGTATATCGGCCTTTCCCCATTGTCTGAACAATGTCTGACTCTGTGTTGTGCAATGGGTCGTGTGATCAGATAAACTGAAACTGAACTGAACTGCACTTTTTCTATTGGCTCGGCTGTACTCGACTCAGCTTGAAGTCGATTCAGGAAAGACACTTAATTTTTCAGCTGCTGTTGCCTTTGCCGCAAGCCTCGCGAAGTCTTGGCTCTCATTAGAGGAAAATTCCGGAGCTGGTCGGCACAGTAGAGGTTCATTAGTCCGCCTGCGCCCCTGCCCCTGCCCTACGCCGTCAGCGGTGGTGCCCTAGGCGCCAGTAAGGCCGTTCACAACGCAGCGCCGATGACGAAGACGACGATAGAGACGGCGACGGCGGCGGCGACGGCGACGAACGCGCGCGACTCACAGTGAGACGACGCCGTCACGAAGAACTTTTAAAGGCCACGCGTTTTTAACCCGTTCTCTTCGCTCTTAACCCCTCTCTATCCTCTTTCCTCTGCCGTCGTTGCATTCCAGAACCAGTTGGCAGGGTCCTATGAGGCACGGAAGTCTACAAAATGAACTGCATTGAGCTTACCTATATCCTTCTATAGTTCTCATTCTCAATATTCAAAGCCGCGCGGTTGGAAACACAACAAAACAACGCAGCTTGTGTTCTGGATTCACGCCATGAGGACGTTCTGATGTTCTGCTGTCAGTCATATGACGGTAGGGCAATCGGCCTGTCGGATCTCAATTCTTCTCGAACAATTGAAACTTTGGCGACGTTGCGTCCCTTTGGACACTATATGTATGTACATGCTAACCTCCCTGATCTACTACCATCCTGTCTGCATGCTGTGCTGCGCACGCGCTTGCCTTACGTGAGCGGGCGTTTTTTAAAATGTTCGTCGTTTAAACTAAAAGTAGAAAGTTGGCCAACTGTCGTGGTCGTCTTCGTCGCGCCATTGTGGATCGGGCTCGTCGACGGCGTCGTGTCGCCGTCCCCGTCCGCGACGCTGCATTGTGAACCGGCCTTTATCATCGGTACAATAAGACTGAGTATTTTTGTGCGTCGAAAGTTTCTTGTTCCAGATGACTCCTACGTGGACCACTTGCTGGGCGGACGCGTTCTGCGTGCAGCAGCTGGTGTCGAGCTGCCTCTACGCGCTAGGCTTGCCCTATTACGCCGTCTTCCTCACGGCTCTGTGGCGAGGGAGGCGCACCGACGAGCGGCTGCGCTCCTCTTTCTTCACCATCTGCATCTCCGTGGGACTGGCTGACCTCGAGGCCGCACTGCACCAGTGGACGCTCTCGAGGCCCCGCATGCTCGGTCACGCATTCGACGCCTATGCACAACTGGACGCCGTACGCGCTCTTAGACTATAGTAACCGAGCGACGTGAACAGTCCTGGCCCGTGCTGTTTACATAGTTCGCGGTCAAGCTCAACTTGACGGTCGGCCTGCAGGTGATCGCGACTCAGACAGTCGGCGTCGCGATGATGTCGCTCAATCGCTTTACAGCGGTCGTCATCCCAACTCGACATGAGCGCGTAAGCACCTCTACTGTGACCTGATTGCTCGGCTAAAGCGGAACTGCAGTACTGCGCGTTTAGTTCTGGAGCAATGCGCGACTGTACATCGCGTTTTTCATGCAGTGGTTGGTGCCGATATTCGTTTACGTCGTTTGCTATTGGCCAGTTGCTGACGTCAGCTTCGAGAGACTGGATTCCAATGGATCTGGTGTCTCAGCCGTTTTCAAGGACCAATACATCGGCTACTTGTTTCTATCACTGGTAGGCGATAAGCAACGATTCAAACTTCTTAGGACTACATAGGACTGCGACAATGGCAGATTGCAGATTGGGCTAGTGATTCTGCTGAGCGTTGCAATGGCTGTTCTCTACTGCGTCATGATCGTGCAGTTTCTACTGCTGCGCCTCGAGCAACTCCAGTACCGGGTCGTTGAGGTGAAACTTGGCCTCTGCGGCCTCTTCATCTTCATCCAGGTGATCAACCATAAAAAATCGCTGATTGGTGTATGTATATGCCCTTTTTGTTTTCTTTTTTCTTAGACGGCGGCGATGTCTTACACGTTGGCGGCGCTCTTGATGACGCGGGCGCCCAGCAACGAGTTTGGCGGGGTCGTCTCGGTCTACTGCGCGGCGATGGACTTGAACTGCCTGCTGAATCCTTTCATCGTCACCGCCTTCAGTCGACCCACGCGCGACCAGCTGCGCCGGCTCGGCACGACGCTGTGTGGACGAGGAGCGACCACCGCAGTGGCGAATTTCAGCCCGCCACGCCGCGCGCCAGCCGCTGCCCTCTGCGTCGCTGCGCCCAAGCGGCTCACGCACGCCCACGGAGGCAATCGCTTCGCGGCTAACGACCACTGAATCTCTCCACGCTCTAGAAGACGGAACCAAATTCGTTCTTGGCGTGATCGGCATCACCCTGCAATTTTCATGCAAATCCGTCCCTCCAGTAAGAAGTGGAAAATCTTCACCGGATTATAACTGGAATGCGCCTTTTCCTATTTTCGAAACATTTAGCGTTTGGAATGGGGCTCCGCGAGACGAATCAATCGGTGTGCAAATCGACGATGTTCTGGTCCGAAATAAGCCACGCGTGTCAAAAACCCGCTTCAATGTTTGTGTATCCATAACCACTAGCGGATCCAAAGCCGGGGGCAGGGGGGAATGCCCCCACCTGTCGTTGTCGGCAAAGGGGGGCAGGCGCAGGGGGCAGAAGGCGAATCGAACTAATTTTAAAGCGTTTCCTTTAAAATAACGCATCCATAAGTGCAAAATTTTTGCCTGCGGCGCTGTAGGGTAGGAGTGGACGATCACTGTTTGGACTAAGCACCCATCTTTTATGCCAGGCGGCCATCCAAAGTAGGGCATTTATGGAGGGTCTTTCTTGTCCAAGGGACGTAAGGGGGCGTACGGGATCCAAGCTGACAAAATCAGACAGGTTCGCCCAATTTTGAATGAAAAATGCTCAAAAGAACATTAAAAATCCAAATTTTTTGCCTGAGGCGCATGCTTTTGGACAACGATTAATACAAAATTCCTTGAAATTTGGGGACGGCGCAGCAGCTAATATTGAAAATTTTCGCCTGCGGCGCCAAAAAGGCACAAACTTTCTCATTAACACCAACAACATTAACACTTTCTCATTAACTTTCTCATTAACAAACAATTTTGGCTTGAAGTGCAACTGCTTGTTTCATATGCTGCAAAGTTCGAAAAGCACATCTGCTGCGCCACACGTGCGAAATGTGGGCTCTCCAATAGAACTTTTGCCTGAAACATTTTGTGATCTTGCCCCCTCCTGTCAGAAAATCCTGGATCCGCCAGTGTCCATAACTCGCACCAATATAGCTTCAAAAATGCTTAGCTTGGCATGCGGGTGCGGGTCTCTCGGAAGGGTATACACGCCAAATTTGAGGGGATTCGGAAAAAAAAGGTGGGGGTGAACCGCAAATTTCTGTTTTTGCGATTTCTGGTGATTTTTTTCGATTTTTGCCATTTTTGAGCAACTGTATCTTGATAGCGCGCCACCAGATCGAAATGATTTTTGGATGGTGACATGGGGCATCTGTCCTCTACCAGCCCTGCAATTTTCACGCAAATCCGTCTAACCAGTAAAAAGTGCAAAAATTACACCCGATTATAACTCGGATGCGCATTTTCCTATTTACGAAATTTTTCCAGTTTGGAACGTAGCTCGAGCCAAGGAATCGATCGATGTCGATGCGACCGGCCGTTTCCACAAATCCGAGGAGCTACGGCCAAAAAACCCCCAGCCCGGATCTTTTGTGGACAGACTATAGACAGAGAAATTACTACTATAACCGAACTCTCTATTCGCAGTACGAACCATCAGTTATACAGTTGTAGCTCTTCTGCATACTGCATCCCTGCCCTGTTAGTCGAAGCCGTACCAGGTGGGGGCGCGTCCGCGGTTGCTTCGCGTCGAGGAGCGGGTCGGCTTCATCGGTTTTTGAAGTCGAAATTTTTCGAAACCGAAATTTCAACCCTTAACTCGAGAACGGCTGAAGCCAGGTGACTGCATTGGTCCAGGCCCACATAGTCCACAGTTGTCTTGTCCCTATGACAGCCCCCTAGAATCGATAAAGTTATTTTTCGAGATAACTCTGCAAAAACTTTTTCCGTAATGGTAAAAAACCGGTTTTTGCGAATTTTCTCAAAAAAAAAAACTATAATAGAAAGCCTCAAAAAAAGAGGGTCCATCCACGCAAGAGCTCGTCGAGACTTGCTACGTCGTCGATACTTAAACTTGTATCAAAAATTGTTTAAGACAGGAATTATACCTATGGCTGTCATGGACTGCCGCGTCAACGAATTACGTTTCCCACTGCCTTTGTTGTGAGTGAAGCTGGACGAAAACAACGCCATTGGCCAGCAGCGCGACTTCAGCAAATGATTCGTGTCGTCGCTATCGGGAATGGAGAGGAAGCTCCCGTAGTGTCGCCGAGCACGCTTGACGACCACTCTGCAAACTGAGCGCCACGGCCGCCCAGGCAAGCTTCGTGCAGCAGTTGTACCGGTCGGATACCAAGACGACGGTAATCGAGATGACGATGAGCGAGGCGTTTCCTAGTCAGCTAAGTCAAAGAACGACCGCGCTGAAGCAGCCAGGCGCGCCGTCAGTTGAGGACGTCGCAAGGGGAGTGGCCGCCTGAGCACAATTTGCATAGCGCCTTGAATAAAGCCAAAGTATTCGCATCGATTGAGCATCTGCGCAACCTCAGAGCGCAATCGTAGAGGATTACAAATTAGTGTTGTTTACTGCCACCGATTAATCTAAGTGCGCAAAAAAGTACTGTAGAATTAGTGGCGTTACGTCCGCCAACTAAGGCAAAACACAATTGTTTCGTCCGTTGCGTCCGTGCGTCTGTGCGTAAGCCTAAGCCTGAACAAGCCTAAGCCTAAGCAAAGTCTGGACGAAGCCTAAGCAAAGCCTAAGATTAAGGAAATTATCATCGGACGCACGGACATAACGGACGCAACGGACGCAACAATTGTTTTTAGCCCCAACTAAAAACCTTTGGGTAAGAAACCACGCCAACCGGCAACGCCAACCGTTGCGGTATTTTCTTTCTGTGTGTCACCGGGTCACCATCTTGGGTGTCACCTTAGGCTTATTCTTAGGCTTTTTTCGCTTAGGCTTAGGCTTAGGCTGCGGCTTTTAAGCTGCGGTGACACCCAGGATCGTGACACCCGTGACACCCGGAAAGTATATTCCCAACCAGCGGCTTCTGGTAAACCTAAACTCAGTGTACAGGTGTACCAGTGTACGGACCTATTTTCTTAGGCTTGCGCCTCGCTTCGGCTTAGGCTTAGGCTTTGCTTAGGCTGACGCTCATGCCTCGCGTAGGCTTAGGCTTATGCATTGCTTAGGCTTATGCATTGCTTAGGCTTAGGCTTAGGCCTTGCTTTCTTAGTTTGAAACAATTAGTCTTAGTCCTAGTCAAAAAGTTTCAGTGTACAAGCCATTTTCTTCGTTTTAGGCTTAGCTTAGGCTTAGGCTCAGGCTTAGCATTTTGCTTAGGCTTAGGCCTAGGTTTAGGCTAAGGCTTAGGCCTAGGCTAGGCTTAGGCTTACGCTCCGTACACTGGTACACTGGTCACACTGAGTTTAGGTTTCCCCAGCTTAGGTTTAGGTGGAGGTTTTGTCCTCTAGCCCCTCCCAAACTTACACCCCCCCCCCCCCTTGTTCAGTCATTGAATTTTCCCCCTCCCCGCCCCCCCCCCCCCCCCCCCCCCCCCCCCCCTACCTCTGGGTCTGGGACAACCTAAGGGGTGGGTGGGGAGGGGGGGGAAGGGTAAAGAATATGTGGGGGGGGGGGGGGAGGAGGGGAGGGGGGGGGGCAGACCGACAAGACACGTGCTTTTTCTTTGCATTGCCCGTCGTGAGCTTTTGGGGCTCAACTGTGGCAAAATGTCTTAGGCTTAGGCATTCCTCAGGCTTAGGCATTGCACAGGCTCAGGCATTGTACAGGCTTAGGCGTATGCATTGCTTAGGCTTAGGCATTGCTCAGGCTTAGGCTTCTGCATTGTTCAAAGTTTAGCCTTGCTTAGTCTGCTACTACACCCTTCTTGCCAAAACCTAAGCATGCAATGCACAAGCGCTGATTCATAATTAACGGTCTTCTCATCGGTCTTGGTCTTGGTCTCGGTCTTCCCATGCCAAACTGCAAAGACCGAGTCCAAAACCGAGACCGAGACCGATGATGTTGGGAGCTTTGAACATGTGCTCCCGTCTTCGTCGGTCTTTATCGGTCTCGCGTTGGACGAGCGCGCTGAAAGACGCGCATTCAACCGAAGATCATTGAAATACCGGAGGCAACGCGTTGTCAATTCGGCATGGGTCAAAAAGAAGGAGGAGACCGAGACCGAGACTGATGCGAAGACCGAGACCGATGGGAAGACCTTTAATTGTAAATCAGACTTAACCTAAGCCTAAGCCTATGCCATGCAAAAGTCTAAGCGTAAGTCTAAGCAATGCGTAAGCCTACGCCTGAGCATTTGCCTAAGCTTAAGCCTAAGCCCGAGCCTAAGCCTAGCCTAGCCTAGCCCAAGCCTAATTGAGCTGCATGCTGCTTGGACCCGCCTCAGGTAAAAGTAACCACAAGAGGGGCAAAGGACCCACCTGCGGCATAGGTACCTGCTTAGCACATGTGCGCCCAAAACTCAACCTCACGACGCGCAATGCAAAAAACGCACGTGTCTTCATGTCGGTGCGTTTCTCCAGCCCTTTCTACACCGCCCCCTCCGAAAAGATATTCTTATACCCCATCCGACCCATCCAACCCATCCCTTGAGAGGAATAACAGTTGGGGGGTGGGGGCGGGGGGGGGAGGGGCTGGGAAAATTATGAATGTATAAA
>JASAMY010001221.1:0-117500 GCA_030248085.1 Paralinhomoeus sp. GSCO2_6
TGCGGTGTGACACGTCGTGTGGTGCGAGCTGGAGCCTGTGGATGAATTTCAGTTCAAGCGTTTCCCGCTATCGCAGTCCGTCCGATTTGAATTTGGGCCGTCAGTAAAAACTTTTGCGCCTAGCGAACATTTTCGGTAAAACGAATTTCTTTGCACCGCCACGGAAAGCGACACTGTTCTCACGGTAATTTCAAAACTGCTCGAAACTGTCAAAACTGTCTTGTAGTAACCCGACAAAATTCGAACTCAGCCCCCAACTTTCGTTCTCGCCAGCCCAAGATGCCAGCGCCAAAGTTCTAACGCCCGCTCAAGCAGCGACCATTTTTAAAGGTAAAAGGTACCATAGTCGGGTCGGTATTTTAATTAAAGGTATTTTAATTGCAGCGCACTAACTGACTCGCTCGGACATTCACAGGTCCCCCCCGGCGCCGATATCGATCTGTGAGTTACGAAGACTTGGACACGGTTCAAGATGTTGTCGTTGACGCTGGATCAACTCCCACCGCGGTTGGGACGCTCTCGTTGCTTCGGTGTTGGCTGAACCGGTGTGCCAAAAATTTTCCTCTCGTGACATGATATACATAGGAGAAATTTTTAGCAGCTCCACCAGGCCTTCGGCTCGAAATCCATGCCAAGTGGGCGGCCCTTCCTTCACTCGCGGGTGAAAAACGCCAATGCAGTGCACTGGCCCGCTACTCTTTGTTGATTGAGCAAGTACATAGTCTGGTGGTGTGTGGCGGTGCCAAAAATATGGTTTTAAAAGTTAAAAGCTTATATGTTGTCCGGCTGTACAGCAGCTAGAAATCGTGTTTTACACAAAAGTAGGCAGCAATGTGCCGTGTTGGCTGTTGGCGTCGTCGCATTGCGACTGGCAGTGCGCCATAGAAATTGCCGGAAAAGGAAAACGAGAGGCCGCGCCGCCTAACGCTTGGTCGCTCAGGATTGGTAGAAACGTCGTGTCGGACAAGGGCAATTGTTCCACTGAAAGCGGCGAAGTTTCCAGCGGATTCGCGTGTATGAGCGAGTAGGATCGGACACGTAAACTGTCAGTGCGTGCGTGCGTGCGTGCGTGCGTGCGTGCGTGCGTGCATGCGTACGTGCGTGCGTGCGTGCGTGCGTGCGTGCGTGCGTGCGTGCGTGCGTGCGTGCGTGCGTGCGTGCGTGCGTGCGTGCGTGCGTGCGTGCGTGCGTGCGTGCGTGCGTGCGTGCGTGCGTGCGTGCGTGCGTGCGTGCGTGCGTGCGTGCGTGCGTGCGTGCGTGCGTGCGTGCGTGCGTGCGTGCGTGCGTGCGTGCGTGCGTGCGTGCGTGCGTGCGTGCGTGTTGCTGTGTTATGCGTAAGTGACCAATGTGTTTTCATAGGTTTTGCGGTGCATACATTGATCATTCGGTAATCACCAACTACGTACTGTAAGACGGTCACCCACCTCATGATTGAGCTCGCAACGGCGTTGGCACTGTTGCTCTGTTGCGGCAAAGGGAGCGTCAAGATCGTTCAGATAATGCGCCCTGTTCCGATTCTTGATCGCCGTATGTGTGCCTAGGTTTGACTGGAATTTATCGCCGTGTTTCGGGTTGTCACCTGCTCATAGGTATGGTAGGTACAGTGCGGCGGTAGAATGAAAATGTAGTCAACAAGCGGTTGTAGCGGAGCGACTGAATACTGTTCATCGATGTCTGCAAGAACGCGATAGATACCCTACCTACATCGTCGTCGCTTTATTCATGCATACCAAGTGGCGCGCCACTACTGTAATGTACTGTACGTCTCACCCATTGAATAAGTGTAGCCGACGCTGTACGAAGGGTTTTGCCCTTCCGAGTACATAGCAAGTGCTGATGTTGGCGAGGTAGCTCATCCATCTGCAGCCTACCTGAAACGGCTTCCCTCTTGCTCCATTTTGAACCCAGCAGTACACCGGCCCGCCCCTACACATCATCCAGCCTTTAAACTCTATGCCTCTAAGAGAAGATGCTCGAATATTCCTCCCCCACGTGCATGTAGTCCAGAATGGGAGGAACGATTGAGTGGTACTTTCTTTGTAAACAATGGGTTGGAAATTAGGTCCAAATTGAAAGAACCGATAACTGTACAGTAAATTAAATGGGCGCCTCTTCTACAGTATGAGCATTGCTACGCAAATACAACTACCGTTAAACCTATGATAAGCCCCTACTCCACATGATGATCGCCACCACCCCCCCCCATGTATGATAAGTGCCCTCCCTCCCAGACACAGGTGACACTCGTTGCCAGCGTGGCAAAAAACAATGCGCAATACGCTCTTGTGCAGAGCGCGTCACACGCTCTCGGGCAGTCCTCGTACGACACGGACTTTGAGGAGGTGGCAAACCGCAGGAAAGTTTTAAAAATTTGCAACTACTACTACTACTACCGTACTTTTTTTCTTGCTTCTACTACTACTACTACTTCTTTCTCATCTAAACAAACTACTTGTTCCAGTCACCACCTCTATAACACTACTTCTGTAACCGGTCGTTCCCCCTTACCAGTTCCCCCTGGACGTTTCCCACTGCCGTTTGCCCCTCCCCCCGGTCGTTTCCCCAATGCCAAAAAAAATATAATATAGGCAGGCGCAGCTGCTGACATCGAAAATTTCGCATTGTGTAAAAGCGACCTGTCTGAGCTGTCTCTGCCCAGCAGAATGCGATGCGTATTCACAAAACAGTGACCACCGCGCGGAAGTTGCAGAGACAGCACGAAGCACCTCTGCCCTCCTCCTCAGGCAAGGGAATCCATCCGAAGACGTCTCCCCCGGGCACCTTTTCACAGGCCGAAGCGGAGGGGAGGACGTGCTCAGCCCGAGAGCCGAGGTGCTGGAACCCCAAACCAGCTGCACCAACCCCGAATGCGCAGGGATGGGAGTTAACTTTTCCGCACGGTAGTGCATCGTTGCTTTTAAAACACTACTATATATACCCAGAAGGCGAATTGCAACATTGGTTGAGCTGGTTCGAACATGGCGAGCACAATGACGAGTGCTGTCGGGAAATCGATATAGCTGATGGAATATTGATCCCGAGTTCTTTGTCGAAATCGTGCGTAGTACAACGACTAGTGGAGTTGATGAAAACCCGTTTTGCCATTGTTTCACAACGCTTATCACATTGAAGCTCAATTAAACCATATACTTTCAAGAAGTAACCTAGGCGTCTGAACCATATACAGAGGTGCTGGCTGCCAGTATCGTTTTGACGAGCAACCGTAGTGCGAGTTGTTATATGTGGAATCGTGGAACGTCGTGTATGTGAGTTCACACGCTAGCGATGCTGCGAACCCGTTTTGCAACTGTTTCACAGCACTTACCACATCGCTTCTGGAAGGCACGCTCAAATGAATCCTGCTAACCCACGCCCTTCCCTCGCCAGCCTGGACTACCATGGTGAGCTGGGTTAAGAGTAGAGCACGGCATGGAGATACAGTACTCTGCAATTCGTTTACCAGCAGCAGGTTCTTCTTTGGCAAAGCGAGCAGTCTCGTCTCGGTGGGACTTTCTGCCAAACTTGACGAGCTCTGCCTCAGCGGCACCGTGCACCGTCCACTTCGGCCGGCGCGTTGGCGCAGCAGTCGATCGCCTCGTCAGCGATCAAACCGACAACAGCGCCTTGCGGCGCCTTGCGACTCGCTGCGCTTCGGCAGCGCGCACCTTCCATATCGACAAAGGCCAGCTCGGACGCAGCATGCTCGCCTACCTGCTCGACATTAAAACAAAATAAAACAAGTTGGCTGGGGGGAAAGGACCGAGGGCAAACGACAGGGGGGAGGAAACGTACAGGGGGAACTGGTAGGGGGGGGGGGGAGGGGCGACCTGTAGCCCACCACTTCGCCTCCCGTAAATTCTCCAATAGTGCCCCCCCCTCTCCGGGTAGCGGTAGCAATATCGGGTTGCCGATGGTTGCAACAATACTGTTCCCTCTCCAATAGTACTCCACCGGGAAAACGACAGTTCAAACAACTGCGGTACTATTGGGGATTATACGGTATGTGCACGTAGGACTGTGCACTGCAGAGCTCTAAACTACGCAAAACGGCTGTGCTTGCGCCCTCCGACGCCGATGCGACCACCTCTTGGATACGCCGGGCTGTAGCTACGCGGTCATCAGAATCGCTTGTCGCATCGTCGCTTCTGTGGCGCCTGCGCGTCACTGCGCCCATTGACGTGCTGCAACGCCCAGCCGACCGATTGCACCGAACCGACCGAGAATCGCCGGTGTCGTATGGTATGCAAATGCTGTTTTTTTGCTGCTGCTACTGCTTTTGATTTGCGTGCAGGGTGCGTCTGACAGGGTGGACAAGGTGTGCAGTGCACTGAGACTACACGAAACACGCACGCACGACACACACACGCGCACGCAGGCACGCACGCGCGCACCGGCACGCACGCACGCGCGCGCGCGCGCACGCACGCACGCACGCACGCACGCGCGCACACACACCCACACAGACAGATAAGTCCCTGAGTGATATTGCGCAATTCCCGCACAAGCCGTGAAAAGGACAACACAACAGCGATTCCACAACAATCTCTCTAGATCGCCTGAGCTTCTCTCTACACTCAACTTTCCCTCTTTCACAATACATGTAACCGGGTGGAGAGGAGGGGGGGGGGCGGTTACCACCCACAGTTTAGAGCCCCCTTCAACATTTTTCAGCCCCCCCAAACCCCCCCCACAAGCATACCTGTAAACTGGTGTGGGGGGGGGGCCTAGCAGATTTTTCAACCACCCCCCCCCCAACATGCCCCCCAGAATTTTTCCAACGGATTTTTACTCTCTAAAACGATAAAAGTGAGTAAATGTTGGTGTATTTCAGTGCTTTTTGTAGTGTACTAACTATCTTTTCTGTTAAATTAGTCACTACTAATATACTCTATTTTCCAAGTCGACAGTGTCACATTAAATAGCTCCGTTCGCTCGCGTGTCACTTCCGCTCATCGTGCTTGGGATCACTGTAGTGTCGTTGCGTATACACTACATCCCTCCCCTTCTAGCTGAAGACGGGCAGCTGCTGTAGGCTGCCGGCGGTCGTCTTCTGGGTCGATGCCGGCGTCGACAGCTCGGCGGTCGTCTTCGAGGTCGGTGCCGGCGTCGACAGCTCGGCGGTCGTCTTCTTGGTCGGTGCCGGCGTCGACAGCTCGGCGGTCGTCTTCTTGGTCGGTGCCGGCGTCGACAGCTCGGCGGTCGTCTTCTTGGTCGGTGCCGGCGTCGACAGCTCGGCGGTCGTCTTCTTGGTCGGTGCCGGCGTCGACAGCTCGGCGGTCATCTGGCGAGTGCTGGTCATGCGACTGCTGGTCGTAGCGCGCACGCTGGTGCAGTCGCCTTCCGCGGCGTCCGTCGCTGTCGCCTTTCTGTCGGTCCCTGGCGCAGCGAGCTGCAGCTTCACTCCCAGGGGACACAAGAAGTTGCGGCCCAGCACTGACGAGCAGCTATCGGCGACGACGTAGAAGTGGTCCTCGTGGCTCTTGCCCTCCACTCTGACGCTGGTCGTGATGGTGCCGAGAACTCCCGCGACTTCCGTTCCATCGAAGTTGACAAGACGCTTGTCCAACTCTCGCATGGGCAAGTCGGGGAATAGCCGGTCGCGCACTGCCTGCGTCATCGTCGAGCACCCAGCGCCGGTGTCCATCTCCAACTTGACGCGACGGAACTCGCTGCCGTCCCAGATGGAGATGGTCTTGACGAGCATCTTGCCACCAGCCTCGCGCACTGACAGGATCGCCTCGTCGTCCTTCTCCTGCAGTCGCTGCTGGCGCTGCTCCGGGTGTTGCCTGCTTTCTCTGCAGCAACGCGCGTAGTGGCCTCTCTGCTTGCAGCGGTTGCAAGTCTTGTCCTTGGCCGGGCAGCTGGCGCTGTAGCTCCGATGTCCCGCCAGGCCGCAGCTTCGGCACTTCGCTTCACACGGCTCGGCAGCTGGCGCCTGCTTCAGCGCTTGGACCTGCGCATGTCGTCTCGACATCGCGTCCGCTTCTGTCCGCGCGCGCTCTTCAGCCTGCATCGTTGCCAGCACTGCCTTCATGTCGACCTTCTTCAGCGTGAGCAGCCGCGTCTGCGTGTCCTTGCTCGCGCAACCGCAGATGAGCCGGATGGCTAGCTGGTAGTCGAGCTGACTGCCGAAGCCACAATCCACGGCGATGGTGCGGAGGGCGCAGAGGTACTCGTCGGCAGACTCGTGCGGCGCCTGGTCTCGCTTGTAGAAGTCGTTGCAGGCGGCTGCCGCGCTGATCGGCGGGGCGAACTGAGCGCTGACGGCGGCGACAAAGTCCTCGTGGCCCATGCTGTCGATCTCTTCGGCGGCGGGGTTCGTGTCGAACTGGCGCGCGCCCTCGGTGCCGAGCAGCATGTAGAGGAGCGTGTTCTTCTGAGCCGCCGTGAGCTTCTGATCCGCTGGGCGATTCGCGTCCGTGAGCATGGTGAAGCGCTTGAACAGCTTCAGCCACTGCTTGAAGGCGCACAACGGCTCCCCGGGGTGCGGTAGCCACTTGTCGACGGACGGGACGGGCATGCGCGCCATCAAGGTCGGCATCGTCGTCAGATCCGACTCGCTCGCAGTCGCCATTTCTCCGCGTGTCGTCCTCCTCTTCAAGGTCACGCCTCTTGTAGTGTACTAACTATCTTTTCTGTTAAATTAGTCACTACTAATATACTCTATTTTCCAAGTCGACAGTGTCACATTAAATAGCTCCGTTCGCTCGCGTGTCACTTCCGCTCATCGTGCTTGGGATCACTGTAGTGTCGTTGCGTATACACTACACTTTTCAGTGTTATGTGACCATTATACAGCTAAATAACACGGTTTAGATCCTATTTATTCTCATTTTTGACGAAAAAGTACCAGTATAACTCAAAAAAATGGCCAGCTACCCCCCACTTTTTGCTCCAGACATCCCCCCCCCAAGAATTCGGCCATTTACCCCCCCCCCCACACTCTTCCAGACCATAGGTGTAACTGGGTAGGGTGTAGGTACAGGCCACCCCCCCAGCTTCAAGCAATCCTGCACGAAAAAAAGGATCACCCTCCCCCAGTTTTGGTCCAACCTGCACTCATTACAGGTTACCCCAATGGCAGAATGTGTCTCATACTTCGCAAAGTGTTTTTCAGGCCTGTGAGCAGTATTTATTGTCCAAATATCAAAAATTTCGCCTGCGGCGCTGTATTTTAAGCCACTACAGACCATTTTCGAGAGTCTCGAGCGCGTTTTCGGACAAAAAATCAACAAATTTTACCTGTGGCGCTGTGTTTTCAGCACACACGAAGCTTTTTCTATGTCATTGTTGAGGCTGGAAAACGAGAATTTGTATCAAATTTGGCCGTGCAGGTCACCCCCATCGGCTTTTAAAAATCTAAGATTCATCCCCTCCCAGCTTCGATGACCAGTTACACCTCTGTTCCAGACCCAGTTACAGGTATGCCCTCAAGTATGGTCTCCGATCAGCCCCCGGCTCCAAAAACCTGGTTGCATGTACGCACATGGCATCTCTTTGTTCACTTGTCCACCAGTTCCATCTCTTCGAGTACCAAGTAGGCGACTGGGGCCATGTCGTCTTGGGAATGTGTGATGACGCGCTGCTTCAGGGGTCGGGGTCTTCGTGCTTTAGTTAGAACGACCCCCAGTGTATCAGAGTAGTGAGTTAACAGATGGCAGAACGAGTCAATGCAAAGCCCGTCCTTCCCTAGATGCTGGGGTCCGAGTCCGAGAACGGCGACTTTGATCAGGATCGCATTCAGGCCTAAAACAACAAAAATCGATGGTTAGTTAGACGGAATTGAACACCTATGGCCTAATGTCGCCGAAATTGGCAAACATCGATTGACGAATGTTTCAACTGTTCCATAAATAAACACCGCAAAACGCCCAAAACAGTTGTGTCCACCGTTTCCGTACCCGATTCGCTGCCCAGTGAAGAGTGATTAGCTGTCATTCATGCTGATTGATTTCACTGTTTGGAATTCAGTGTCCAGACAACCACACCATTTCGAGAATGTTTGTGACTGAAAAGACATACCTAGGTATCCGCAACCGCAAGGCAGTGCGCAGAATAATTCCAAGGCAAAGATATTGAAATAAAAGAAAGCAAAATAAAGGTACGAACCGTCTTGTATGATGTCGTGTAGCAGTTGAGTCTGATCCTTCCTCCACAGGTAGCAGAGGGGCTCGAGAGCGAGACGGACGCAGACGGCGCGCACTCGGCGCGTCTGATACTCACTCCAGATGGCCCCTGCGCTCACTCCTGCAATGCAACCTGAGTTAGTTGGACTTGTTGACATAGGTGGGGTCAGGTGGGGGCGCTTGTTCAGTTTAGGTGTGCAACAACAAAATAGGTGTGCAACCACTTTAGGTGTGTAACAAATTTATCTAGAGCCACACACACTTTAGGTACGTTAGAGGTTTAGGCTCGACCTTGGCTTGGCTTAGGCTTTGCTCAGGCTGCAGCAACTCGTTCAGTAGCTACTCACTGGCTTGTGTGCGTTGGTGCGCCCATACCTGCGTGCGTGCGTGCCAGCGTGTGTGCGTGGGTGAATGCGTACCAGCGTGTGAGCGTGCGTACAAGCATGCATGCATAAGCCTACTCAAAGGCTAACTGAAAGCCTAAGCCTAAGCGAAAGCCTAAGCGAAAGCCTAAGCCTAACCGAAAGCCTCAGCAAAAGCCTAAGCCTAACCGAAAGCCTTAGCAAAAGCCTAAGCCTAAGCCTAAGCGAAAGCCTAAGCAAAAGCCTAAGCAAAAGCTTTAGTGAAAGCCTAAGCAAAAGCTTAAGTCCAAGTGAAAGCATAAGCCTAAGCAGAAGCCGAAGCCTGGCCCAATTCTGAGCATGAGCCTAGCGTAAGCCTAGACAGCCTAAGCCAAGCCTAAGACCTAAGTAAAGCCTATTTTTCAAGCGTGTGCAGCTCTAAATATATTTTTGTTACACAACTAAAGTCGTTGCACACCTATTTTTTTTTTGCACACCTAAACTGGACTAGCGCCCAATATTCAAAAATGAGTGTTAAGATTGGTGATTTTTCCCTTTTCAGTGTACTGTGACCAGAGGTGTAACTGGCCATCGAAGCTGGGGGGGGGGGTGAATCTGGGATTTTTCAAAAGTCGATGGGGGTGACCTGCATGGCCAAATTTGATACAATTTCTCTTTTTCCAGCCTCGAGAAAGTGTTTGACAGTTTGACACCCTGACAGGTTTTATTGGACAGTCCCAACACACCACGAGGGCGTAAAGTGCTTCGTGTATGCTGAAAACACAGCGCCGCAGACAAAAATTTGTGAATTTTTGGCCAAAAACGCGCATCAGTGACTCTAAAAATGGTCAGTTGGAGCAAAAAACAGCGCCGCAGGCCAAATTTGGTGATTTTTGCCCGAAAACGCGCCCAAAAGACTCGAAAACGGTCTGTAGGTGCGTAAAATACAGCGCCGCAGGCGAAATTTTTGACATTTGGAAATTGGAAAATAAATGCAGCTCGCAGGCCTTGGGACTCGCAGAAAAACACCTTGGGAAGTATGAGAAACACAATTCAGCCATATTGGTAACATGCAGTCAGTGCAGGATTGACTAAAGCTGGAAGGTGGTCCTACTTTTCGTGCAGGATTGTCCAAAGCTGGGGGTGACCCCTACCTACACCCTACCCAGTTAAACCTAACTGTGACCTAAAAAACCTACTAGACGCATTGGACTAAAAAAAACCCATTTACACGCTATTTCGGTGCGAAATCTTCGATTTCGACGCTCCCTCCACAATTTTTCCTATCCCAGACATTTTACACGGGATGGCTCCAGAGTCCAGACCCCGCCCGCTCGAAACCGACAGACACCCCAAAGGGCTTCAGACCCCGCACGAATGCTTATAGCTTATAGACTATGCGAGTTATGACTTATAGACTATGCGAGTTTCACCCACTCCCCGAAGGGAGGCGGTGCCTCCCTTCGGGGAGTGGGTGAAAGCCCCAACCGCTTTTTTGAAATGTGCATGGCAGTGACCAATAGGGCTGGTCGTGGCCTAGAGCCCGCGCCCTTTGGAAACTGTCGTGTACCTGCTGCCAGCTGGCCGCGCAATTTCACCCACACGGGTGATGTTGTGCGGTCAGTTGACACCTGACGGCAGCAGGGCACACTGGTAAAAGCGGAAACGCTCAACCAGCTGGGCCAGGTGCCTCCCTTCGGGGAGTGGGTGAAAGCCCCAACCGCTTTTTTGAAATGTGCATGGCAGTGACCAATAGGGCTGGTCGTGGCCTAGAGCCCGCGCCCTTTGGAAACTGTCGTGTACCTGCTGCCAGCTGGCCGCGCAATTTCACCCACACGGGTGATGTTGTGCGGTCAGTTGACACCTGACGGCAGCAGGGCACACTGGTAAAAGCGGAAACGCTCAACCAGCTGGGCCAGGTGCCTCCCTTCGGGGAGTGGGTGAAAGCCCCAACCGCTTTTTTGAAATGAAGCTGCTGCCCCCCCCCCCCATCACACACACACACACACACACACACACACACACACACACACACACACACACACACGCAGCTTCGATCACTGCGGAAGTCATCAAGTCAGGCGGGGAAATTGCAATCCACAGTGCAGTGTGTCCCTTCCCATGCACTACACAAATGTTACAGTTCTGTTTGTAAATCGACACAACCCCTCTCTCTACAGTTTGCCGGCCTTTCGGAGTCAACTTCCTTCTAACAATTATTTCGTTTACATCTCACGAGTTCGGTTGGTATGGAGGGTTGAAGGGGGGAGGGGGGATGACATTTCGAGTGGAGGAACCCAGGAGCCGAAGTTTGGACCAAGACAGGGTTCAAATTTTCCATTTCTGGTCAAAAATAGGGTTTGCGTTGTGCGATGGTCATCAAATCACTGAAAAGGGACAAAAAACACTTTTCTTATATTAGCCAGTTGAAAAAAAAACCTCTTCACAAATTCTGGAGGGAGGAGGAGGGGGGCTGGAGGAGCAAGGTTGCGGCGCACTGGGGTGGGGGCATTCACACGTATGCCATCCCGATGCACTGATGTCAGTCTCAGAATGGAGCCAGCAATCACCTTGTACTTGAGGGTGTTTCTCTTGTACCCTCTTGAGGAGTCGGTAAAGGTCTTCGACCTCGTCGTCTTCAGTCGGCTCGTAGTCGAGCGCCCTCGAGCGCGCGGCCCCTTTGATCTCCTGCCGGTACAGCTCTGGCAGACAAGGACTTTGAGGAGGTGGCAAACAGGAAAGTTTTAAAAATTTGCAACTACTACTACTACCAACGTACTTTTTTTCTGGCTTCTACTACTACTTCTTTCTCACCTAAACAAACTACCCGTTCCAGTCACCACCTCTATAACAGCACTTCCGTAACCGGTCGTCCCCCCCCCCTACCAGTTCCCCCCCTGAGACTTTTCCCCTGCCGCTTGCCCCCCCCCCCCTGCTAGTTTCCTCCCTGCCAAAAAAAAAAATATAGGCAGGTGCAGCTGCTGACAACGAAAATTTCGCATTGTGTAAAAGCGACCTGTCTGAGCTGTCTCTGCCCAGCAGAATGCGATGCGCATTCACAAAACAGTGGCCACCGCGCGGAAGTTGCAGAGACAGCACGAAGCACCTCTGCCCTCCACCTCAGGCAAGGGAATCCATCCAAAGACGTCTCCCCCGGGCACCTTTTCACAGGCCGAAGCGGAGGGGAGGACGTGCTCAGCCCGAGAGCCGAGGTGCTGGAACCCCAAACCAGCTGCACCAACCCCGAATGCGCAGGGATGGGAGTTAACTTTTCCGCACGGTAGTGCATCGTTGCTTTTAAAACACTACTATATATACCCAGAAGGCGAATTGCAACATTGGTTGAGCAGGTTTGAGCATGGCGAGCACAATGACGAGTGCTGTCGGGAAATCGATAAAGCTGATGGAATATTGATCCCGAGTTCTTTGTCGAAATCGTGCGTAGTACAACGACTAGTGGAGATGATGAAAACCCGTTTTGCCGTTGTTTCACAACGCTTATCACATTGAAGCTCAATTAAACTATACTTTCAAGAAGTAACATAAGCGTCTGAACGGTATACAGAGGTGCTGGCTGCCAGTATCGTTTTGACGAGCAACCGTAGTGCTTACCGTAAATCCTCCAATACAACCCGCCCCTCCAATAGTGCCCCCCCCCCTCCAATAGTGCCCCCGGGTACGGCAAGGTTGAAATAATAGAGCCCCCCCTCCAATAGTGCCCCCGGGGGTAAGGGGTATGTTGTGCCATGTGCCTTTTATGGGCAAAAATATAGTGGTAGGTACATTTATATCGTGTATACACACTACTACTAACCAATAATAGTACGTTTCAGCAACTATTAGCGGTAAATCAACCATTAAATGTCGCAAAAGTGATCAAAATCATCGAAAAATCGGCAATTTTGACAGCGAAACTAGCATTACCATTAAAAATTTTTAGGTTGAAATAATAGAAGCCCCCCCTCCAATAGTGCCCCCCCCCTCCAATAGTGCCCCCGGGTAAGGAGAGGTTGAAAAAATAGTGCCCCGGGGGCACTATTGGAGGATTTACGGTATATCGTGGAATCGTGGAACGTTGTGTATGTGAGTTCACACGTTAGCGATGCTGCGAACCCGTTTTGCAACTGTTTCACAGCACTTACTACATCGCTTTTGGAAGACACACTCAAATGAATCCTGCTAACCCACGCCTTTCCCTCGCCAGCCTGGACTACCGCGGTAACCTGGGTTAAGAGTAGAGCACGGCATGGAGATACAGTACTCTGCAATTCGTTTAGCAGTAAGTTCTTCTTTGGAAAAGCAAGCAGTCTCGTCTCGGTGGGACTTTCTGCCAAACTTGACGAGCTCTGTCTCAGCGGCACCGTCCACTTCGGCCGGCGCGTTGGCGCAGCAGTCGATCGCCTCGTCAGCGATCAAACCGACAACAGCGCCTCGCGGCGCTGCCGACTTCCGCAGAGCGCACCTTCCATATCGACAAAGGCCAGCTCGGACGCAGCATGCTCGCCTACCTGCTCGACATCACTCTCAAACCCCTCCCCCCCCCATGAACGGCAAGACGATCGCTCAGCAGATTAGAATCAACGCGGCTACGGCGGCGTACCATGTCATTGGAATCGTTTAGCATATCGCTTTCAACAAATTGTTGAGCACAATGGACTCATTATAAAAACAAGTTGGCTGGGGAAGGACCGGGGGCAAACGACAGGGGGAAAACATCCAGGGGGAACTGGTAGGGGGGGGGGGGAACGACCTGTAGCCCACTACATCTACTGCCCCAATAAATTCCCCAATAGTGCCCCCCCTGTCCGGGTAGCGGTAGCCATAAACTACGCAAAACGGCTGTGCTCGCGCCCTCCTACTCTGTGGGAAAACATACAATTTGGACCGCCAGTGGTGTCTTCCTCTCGCGGACTCCATTACAGCTCCACTGAAAGGACAGTTTACGTCATTTAAATTTACCGTAATTCCTCCTAGAACACCACCACCCTCTCCCCCCTTCGAATGAACGCCCAGGGTACCGGGTGAAGTAACGGATGGCAAGGCGTTCAATGAATGATGTACAGCACCTGATGGTAGACACAATGGCGCCATTGCATAACAATGATTGTTGTTCACTATGATACCGTAATTGCTATGCAAATTCCAAAGTCAAAATTGCCGACTTTGCGGTTTTTTTGTCATAATTCTGCATTTAAAGCTTCCTATTGGGTGTGTAAGTGTGCATAATACACGCTATAAACGTACTGCAAATCCTCCAATAGAGCTCCCCTCCAGTAGTGCCCCCGGGGGTAAGGGGTATGTTATGCCGCGTGCCTTTTATGTATGGGCAAAAATGCAGTGGTAGGTACATATATATCGTGTATACACACTACTACTAACCAATAATAGTACGTTTCAGCTACTATTAACGGTAAATCGACCATTATATGGGGAAAAAGTAGTCTAAATCACTGAAAAACGTCAAATTTGACTGCGAAATTAGCATTCACATTCAAAACTTTTAGGTTGAAAGTATAGAGCCCCCTCCCATGGTGCCCCTCCAATAGTGCCCCAATAGGTAGTCGTCAACTTTTGATTGGTAGAGCCTACCGTAATATAGTCACGTGTGTTAATAAATGCACAGGTTATACAGTTTTTTCCACATGCGCGTGTGACACTATGAATGCCCTCGTTCGGTAGAATACTGTATTTCGGTCCCTCTTCTCCACTGCTACACCTGACGCTGCAGAACCTCCCTGTAGAACCACGGGTGGTGGTGCGTTCTTGTCGTCCAGCCTACGGTACAGTGGCGGAATTCGAAAGAGAGGTTTGGATTGAGTCAGGAATAGAGTGGTCCCTCCGAGACTATTGCCAGGGCTGCTGGCCAGGCGTCTGCCACGGCTAAATAGCGTTTCCTGGGCAGCCCAGATTCCTAGGGATCACTCCCGAGCCCTCGGAGGCAAGGGCAGAAGCCGCGGGAGCGCCATCCGTAGAGCGGCTGCCGATCCCATATGTATGGCTGTACAGTGTAATGTACTGTTTAGTGTGTACAACAACTAATCTTAGTTGTGCTGCTAGACTGGGAAATGTACATGTGTTATTTACTCCGTGGATAGCTGTATGGTACCTATCTATGATAGAGGTGTACCTCATATACACCTATGCCTGATTACTGTATGTGTTGGTAGTAAAGTAGTAGCCGTACCATGTACTGTACAGACCTAGGTGGTCGTGTGTCTACAGGGTGGTCGACTACAGCAGCATGGAGGTACAGATCACAGCGGAGGGGTCATAGTCTAGCGATACAAGCACGAAAACGTCACTGACGTCTATGCGTCATACCACTGCTAAGACATTAATCACAATTTTCAAAAACAGATTTCTGACTTTCGGACTAATTTTCGGGGAGATTTTCTTTTGTGAATTACTTCTAGCTTCTTTGATTTGTGACGTCGACGAGTCTTCATTCTCGCTAGATCCTGAGTCGATCATGTCGCCTTGGGAATGCGTGACGACGCGCTGTCTCACAGGTCGGAGTCTCCGCTTGAACAGCGGGCAGTCCAGAACCAGCGTTTCAAACTCCCCGCCCTCACCGCAGACGTTCACGTCGAACTTGGCCTTCAGCGACAACAGATGAGATTCCATCTCCACCAGACTCTGGCATGGGAGGGCTTTGTTTTATTGCGAGGCAGGCACAAATGGAGCAAATTACGTCCAGATAGCTGTTACGTTTGACATATCGACCAAAAATGCTGCGCCGAGCGGATTTAAACGAGTGCGTATGTCCAATTCTTTGTTAGATAGAACCTTCGTATGTAAATCAGAGCAATGAGGTAACAGATGACACATGGAGTCAATGCAAAGCCCGTCCCTCCTTAGATGCTCCGGCCCAATGCCGAGACAGGCGACTTTGCAGGATCGCATTCATTCACGCCTGAAACAACAGAAAATCGATGGTTAGTCAGACAAAATCGAACAACTATGGTCTTTATCTAGCCGAAATTCGCAAAGATCGATTAACGCCACAACAAATGTTTCAACTGTTCCTTAAATACAAATCGGAAGATCCCTGACAGAGTAGTTCTTCGTGAACACGATGCCAGTGATTAGTTGTCATTCATGTTGATTGATTTCAGCGTTCGAACAAGCACAGTGTAGTGGTTAGCATCCAGGCAGGACCGGTATTCCTGACACTAGGTTCAAATTCCAGCACATCAATCGCCATTTTTCCACAACTCGCCCGCCCGATTGTAGACATAGGTACATAGAAGCAGTGGGGGGGGTAGCTGGCCATTCTTTGAGTTATACTGGTACGTTTTGGTCAAAAATGGGTATAAATAGGGTCTAAACAGTGTTATTTAGCTGTTTAATGGTCATGTAACACTGAAAAGCACTGAAATACACCAACATTTACTCACTTTTATCGCTTTAGACTGAGTGAAAATCTCTTGGGAAAATTCAGGGGGGTTGGGAGTGGTTGAAAAATGCTGCGGGGCCCCCAACCCGCCCCCCCCCCTCCCAGGTTATGATGTGTTCGACAAACCACACACGCACATTCCGGACACGCAACTCAAAGAGTGATATGACACTCGTCAGTGTGAAAAACAGTTCGCTTAGACTTGAATTGTACACAAATTACACACGGTTTAAGTCGTAACTGAGCGCTAACACAACAGTGGCGAAGCGAGCTGCTAAAGTCTGTGGCAATGCCGGCGCCGTACGAAGCCGCCCCAGGCGCAGCGGCCGCACCGGCTACCACGTCAGGCCTGGCGCTACCCGTCGCTGCACCGGCGCGCTTCCTGGAGCACCCAGGCGAGCCGCCGCTCAAGTTCGCCATCTGGTTCCGACTGTTCGACCGCTACGTCTTCCTCATGAACGAGTCGAGGCCGCCAGGTGCCAAGCTGTCAGAGGAGACGAAGAACTCGCTCCTCTTTGCGCAACTCGGTGCCGAAGGCGCTCGTCAATTCGTGTCGCATCCAGCAGTCGAACGCATGGACCAGATGGACTACAAAGACTTTGCTGCAGCAGTCAAAGAGCGATTCGTCACCGCGGTCAACCCAGTCAGAGCTCACTACGAGTTCCAGAACCGGATGCAATCCCAAGGCGAATCGGTCAGCGACTTCCTCATGGCTCTGCGGACGCTCATTGCCGACTGCGACTTCCAGGGCAACGACGACTACCACTTGGCCCTGCAGCTGGCCTGCGGCTGCTCAGACAAGGAAGCGCAACGGGCGCTGCTCGCCAAGAAAACGGTCGAATTGAGCGAGTTCGTCAGCTTCCTTCAGGCGCAGGAGTCGGCGCGTTCGTCTGCTGCTGCCATCGCGGGCAACAAGAGTCAGGTCAACGCGACGCGGTTCGCAAAGCCGCCTCCGGCACGTCCGTCCCAGCAGCCATCGACGGATAGGCCGAAATTGATCTGCTACGGGTGCGGCTCCACGAATCACCGCATCAAAAGCAACGAGTGCCCTGCAAAAGCCGCAAAATGCAACTACTGTAAGGCGACAGGTCATCTGGAGAAATGCTGTCGGAAAAAACGGCTAGATGAAGAAAAGAAGCCATCGGCCAAACCGGCGAGATTCGTCCAGATGGTCCGCCTAAGCAAGAAGGTCGCCGCAGCGGGCAAGGAGAACTTCACATGCGCGATTGACTTCAAGGCCCACCAGGGAGTGGTCAGACTTGTCCACGAGGTGGACAATGGGTCACAGGTGACCATCCTCAATGGCCTGCTGTTTCGACGCAAGTTCAGAGGCGTGCAGTTGGACTCACCGCCCTGCAACATCGTCAACTACGACAACAGCCCGATCAGCGGATTGCGCGGCGTCTTCCGGACGACAGCTCGCATGGGCGATCGTGAGGCGGACTGCCTCGTCCACGTGATCGATGGCCAGAAATCGGTCTTCGGCGTCGACCTCGTGCAGAAGTTGGGCCTGACACTGCACGGCGACACCATGACTGTCAGCAAGACGGCAGCGAGGCTGCCTGCCGCGTCGGCACCTCCCGACAACGCCGACTACAAGAAGCTTCTCGAGAAATATCCTGGGTTGCTGAGGACCGGAGTCGGAGAATTCCCCGGCTACTGCCACAGGATTTCTCTCCACCCGGACGCACGGCCAGAGTCTCAGAAGCTGCGGACAGTGCCACTGTCAAGAAGACAGGCAGTCGAAATGGAGATCGACAAGATGGTGAAAGAGGGGATTTGGGAGAAAGTGGAAAAGTCCGACTGGGCGCACCACCTCGTCACAGTCCCAAAGGCAGACGGGGGCGTCCGGATTACGACCGACTTGTCTCCACTCAACAAGTACATCACCCCAAACAGGCACCCCCTCCCCACCATCGGCGACCTCTTTCTCGAGCTGAGAGGCGCCACGCTTTTCTCCAAACTCGACATCCGGAAGGCCTTCTTCCATATCGTCCTCGACGAAGAAAGTCGTCCTCTGACAGCAACGCTGACGCACAAGGGGATCTACCAGTATCGGAGGCTGCCGATGGGACTACGCGACAGTCTGAGCGTCTGTCAGCAGCTCATCAGCAACACGCTGGCCGACTGCCCCAGTTGCATCGCGTACATGGACGACATTCTCATCTTCGGGAGGGACAAGCAGTCGCACGATGACGCTCTGGCAAAAGTGCTGCAGAAGCTGGAAAGCGTCAACATCCGTCTGCAGCAACCAAAGTGTCGATTCGGCGTTTCGGAAGTCGCCTTCCTGGGCCACGTCATCAGCGCTAGCGGCATCCGGCCAAACCCAGAATCCGTGAAGGCATTCGCGGATGTCCCACAGCCGAGTTCGGTTAAGGAGACGCAGCGCTTTCTGGGCATGGCGAATTACTACTCGCCATTTGTCCCAAATTTCTCAACGCTTGCAGAGCCGCTCCGCCGCCTCACAAGGAAGAACGTTGACTTCGTGTGGGACCAAGGTTGTCAGAGCGCCTTTCAAGCAATCAAGAGCCGCCTCCTCGACAGAGTGCAGCTGACGCTGTTCGACCCCAACCGCGAGACCATACTCACGACGGACGCGTCAAACGTGGGCCTGGGAGCGGTGCTCTCCCAGATTCACGACGGACAGGAGGTCCCAATAGCATTCGCCTCGCACAGCCTGTCGCCAGCCGAACGAAACTACGCTGGTAACGAGCGAGAGGCACTGGGCGCAATCTGGGGCTGTGAGCACTTCGAGAAATTTCTTCTCGGCCGACACTTTACCCTGCGCACGGACCACTCGGCACTGACAACGCTCCTCAAGAAAAGTGGCAAGGCCCGAGAGTCGTCGAAGTTCACCCGCTGGCCCGAGCGTCTTTCCGTCTTCGACTTTACGCCACACTACACGAGGGGCGAAGACAACCCAGTCGCCGACATGCTGTCCAGGATAGAGGGTGAGGCAGGCGTCGACATCGACACTCGACCACCGTTGCAGAACGCGGGCAGCATCCGGATTGATGGCCTTTCCCTACAACAGGTTCAGGCCGACACATCCAAGGACGCGACGCTGTCCAGGGTCGTCAAGTGTTGCGTCAACGGCAACTGGCCGAAAGAAGTGCGCGAAGACCCAGAACTGAAGCCGTACTACAAGCTGCGCGACAGCCTGACGGTGCAGAGCGGCTGTCTCCTTCGGGACGACGAGCGATTCGTCCTGCCACCCTCGCTACGCCAGAAGCTGCTGCGCCTCGTCCATGTTGGCCACCCCGGCATCGTCAGGACCAAACGACGACTTCGTGAAGGCTACTGGTGGCCCAGCATCGACAAAGATGGCGAGAGGTTCGTCCGCCACTGCACTGGCTGCCAGCGCAGCAACAAATCAGCTGGCCGCCAAGAGGTGCAGCAGACCGTGCTGCCACCAGCATCCGAGGCCTGGGAGCGGGTGGGCGTCGACATCACGGGGCCTTTCTACACGGCCCCTGAGAACCAGCGGTTCATTGTCGTCGCCCTCGACCACTATAGCAACTACCCCGAAGTCCTCCTGACTGGCGACACGCGCGCAGCGAACATTGTCAACTGGATGGCTGACTTGTTCGCTCGCTATGGCAACCCGACGACGGTGGTGACGGACAACGGCCCACAATTCATCTCGGCCGAGTTTACGGGCTTCTTGAAAAGTCGTAACGTCTGCCACCACAGGGCTGCGGTTTACAACCCCCAACAAAACGGACAGGTGGAAGTGTTTAACCGCTCGCTCAAGTATGGGGTGCAAGCGTTCGGTGCTGAGGGGCAGCGCTGGAGCGACGGCGTGCGCGACCTGCTCTCCACGTACCGGACGACGACGGCGGCTGAGGGGGAAACAACGCCAGCGGAACTCTTCTTGAAGAGAAAAGTTCGCGCCGACTACCAGTTGCCGCCGCCCTCGTCTGCAGAGAAGAGGCTGAAAAGCCACGGCCACGAGAACGAGAACACTAACTCGGCAGAAGGCGACACGGGCCATCTGCGCAACAGAGGCCCCTACAAGGTTGGAGCCCAAGTCCTGACTCGTCGGCCACAGGTGCTCAAAGGGCAGTCGCCCTGGTCGGAGCCGAAGACAGTCACCCAAGTCTTGGGCAATTACACCTACTGCCTGAGCGACGGCCAAACGTGGAACGCGCGAAAGCTGCGACGCTACTTCCCGATCGACCCACCACTGCAGCCGCAGCTGGCGATCGCCGTTGGCTCAGGACTGCAAGCCGAGCGCCCTGGCGAACCGATGCTACGACGCTCATCGAGAGCCAACAAGGGCCGCCCGCCCAAGCGGCTTTCCTACTCGCCGAAGCTGCCTACGACTTCGGCTGGAGGGGGAAAGTGATGTGTTCGACAAACCACACACGCACATTCCGGACACGCAACTCAAAGAGTGATATGACACACGTCAGTGTGAAAAACAGTTTTCGCTTAGACTTGAATTGTACACAAATTACACACGGTTTAAGTCGTAACTGAGCGCTAACACAACAGGTTACAGGTATGCTCAGAACACTGCGCGCGCAAGTCAGGTGAGCAAATTGCAATGCGCTGTGCAGTGTGTCCCTTCCTGCACAAATGTTACAGTTCTTGTTTGTAAGTCGACACAACCGCTCTGTTGAGGATTTACGGCAGGTATGTACCTACACAGTACTTTATTGTAGCATAGGAAAATTATACGGTATGCCCAGGCAATATGGCACCACTGTACAATGTAGGTAGCCTTCTGGCCCGTTTGCTTTTCCTGGATGCTGTACCCTGCCCGTGTCAATCCCACTCCTGCCGTCCATAGAAGCAGCAGTACTTCAACTTTCATTGTTTGCTCGTCGTGAATGTGTTGTAGAGAGCAAAATGGAAAGCCTTCGTACATTGAACCGTAAATTCTATAATAGCACCCCCGGGGCAGTAATGCTCCAGCCGTCGACTACCAGGGGGCATACCTGTAACTGGGGGGGGGGGGGGTGGTTGGGGGGCTTTGGGGGGCCCCCCACTAGTTTTTCAACCACCCCCAACACCCCCCCCACCAATAACCCAAAAAATATTAGTCATGTCTAAAAATATAAATGTGGTTAACTGTTGGTGTTTTTCAGTGCTTTTCAGTGTTATATGACCATAAAACAGCTAAATAACACTGTTTACACCCTTTTTATACCCACTTTAGACCAAAAAGTACCATTATAACTCAAACAATGGCCAGCTACCCCCCCCCCACTTTTTGCTCTGGAGACCCCCTCCCCCAAAATCGGCCAGCTACCCCCCCCCCACTCTGCCAGACCCAGTTACAGGTATGCCAGGGGGGTGAGGGGGCACTATTGGAAGAAGGAAGAGTAGTATTATCGGAGAGCATAGCACTACGATTGCGGGACATTATTGCAGCAGCGACGGCGCTACTGCTGCATCCTTCACAGCTATTGGAGACTGTACTACGTGTGACGACGAGTTTCTAGGAGGACCTGACACTTTCGACCGACTACAGGGCGCGATCATAGCCGAGATTGGGCAAGTCTGCTGTTGCGTGCGCCGATGCGACCACCTCTTGGATACGCCGGCCTGTGCTTTGGGGCCGGCCCCCCTCGGCCCGCCCCGGCCCCCGGCGGCCCGCCCGGCCCGGCCCCCCCACCGGCCCGGCCCGGCCCGCCCCTCCGGCCCCCCCCCCCCACAAAGCAAAACCACCAAAAAAAAAAAAAAAAACCCCCCACCCCCCCCCCGTAGCTATGCGGTCATCAGAATCGATTGCCGCATTGTCGCTTCTATGGCGCCTGCGCGTCACTGCGCTCATTGACGTGCTGCACCGACCCGACCGAGAATCGCCGATGGCCGGTGTCGCATGGTATGCAAATGCTGTTTTTTTGCTGCTGCTACTGCTTTTGATTTGCGTGCGGGGTGTGTGAGACAGGGTGGACAAGGTGTGCAGTGCACTGAGACTACACGAAACCCGCGAGCACGGCACACACACGCGCACGCAGGCACGCACGCGCGCACCGGCACGAAAGAACGCACGCACGCACGCACGCACACACACACACACACACAGAGATGAGTCCCTGAGTGATATTGCGCAATTCCCGCACAAGCCGTGAAAAGGACAACACAACAGCGATTCCACAACAATCTCTCTAGATCGCTTGTGCTTCTCTCTATGCTCAACTTTCTCTCTTTCACCATACATGTAACCGTGTGGAGAGGAGGGGGGGGGGGCGGTTACCACCCACAGTTCAGAGACCCTACCCACCCCACCCCCCCTCAACATTTTTCACCCCATACCCCACCCCCAAGTATGGTCTCCGACCCGCCCCCGGCTCCAAAAACCCGGTTGCATGTACGCACATGGTCTCTTTGTTCACTTGTCCACCAGTTCCATCTCTTCGAATACCAAATAGGCGACTGGGGCCATGTCGTCTTGGGAATGCGTGACGACGCGCTGTCTCAGAGGTCGCAGTCTCCGCTTGAACAGCGGGCAGTCCAGAACCAGCGTTTCAAACTCCCCGCCCTCACCGCAGACGTTCGCGCCGAACTTGGCGTTCAGCGACAACAGATGAGATTCCATCTCTGCCAGACTGAGGCATGGGAGGGACTGGGCTTTGTTGTTTTGCGAGCGCAGGCATAAATGGACAAATTGCATACAGCTAGCTGTTACGTTTGACATATCGACCAAAAATGCTGCGCCGGGCAGATTTAACGAGTGACCATGAGCATGTAGCAGTCTTAGTTACACCCTTCCTCCTCACCCGCAGTAAATCAGAACAGTGGTTAAAACTAGAGATGGTTTCAATTTCGAAAATAATTTTTTTTTTATTAAAAAAAAAATTTTTTTATTAATAAAAAAAATGGGACCTTTCTTTTTTTAATAAAAAATTTTTTTTATTAATAAAAAAAAAGTGAAATTTTTCTGTTTTTCTCACTATATTTTACGTTTTCCCTTTAGTTTTTCACCAGTTTTGTGTCTTCCCTTCAAGATTGTGCCTGATACAGTGGTAAATTTGGCCCTTTGGTGCATTTATGCATTGAATATGGACATAGGTACATGCCACCACATTACCTGTGTGGTATACATGTTGTACATTGTACATACCATTGTACATTGTAGTGCGCCTGTGCATGTAAAACGAGCTATTCATGTATTTGTATGGTCATTTATGCGTTTAAGCATAGAATATGGACATAGGTACATGCCACCACGTTCCCTGTGTTGTATATATGTTGTACATTGTACATACCATTGTACATTGTTGTGTACCTGTGGGTGTAAAGCAAGCTATTTATGTATTTGTATGGCCATTCAATGCTTTTGTAGATCACAATAGCTCTGAAACACCCTCTACAAGGTATATTTACACTAATATATGGCACCTTACATCGCCTGAACCCTCCTTTAATTTAGAAAAGAAATTTTTTTTTTAATTAAAAAAAAAAATTTTTTTTAATAAAAAAAAAAACGGCCGATTTTTTTTTTCAAAAACCATCTCTAGTTAAAACAGATGGCAAAGCAATTCAGCAATTCAGTCCCTCCCTAGATGCTGGGGTCCCAGTCCGAGACAGGCGACTTTGATGAGGATCGCATTCACGCCTGAAACAACAGAAAGTCGATGGTTAGTTCAGGGTTGCACAATTTAAAAAAAAAGTTTTTTTTTAAAAAAAAAAAAAAATTTTTTTTTTTTTAAAAAGTTGGATTTTCTTTTTTAAATTAAAAAAAAAATTTCTCTGTTTTTGGGTAAAATTTAGCTTTTGAGTGGCAAAAAGGCGTTTAAATGGTGTTTAGATGGTACAATTAGTAGTTATTCATGCATAAACTTGCTTATTAGCACCAAAACCAAGCTCTTTTTGGGGTTCCCAACTGGTTCCCAACATAGTGCGATACCGTACACGACCATTTAGAGGCAGCGGCTTTGTCACCATTTGACTAAAACGATGCTAAATACGCTTCCAAAGGCTTTAGGGAAGCACTAGTACTTGTGTTTGACACTCTAATAGGCTAAAAGTATCTTATAGTACAGGTATTTGGCGCCAATGATGGCTCCTAAGTCAATTTAAAAAAAAAATTTTTTTTTTTAAAAAAAAAAAATTTTAAATTTAAAAAAAAAACTTAAAATTTTTTTTTATGCAACCCTGGGTTAGTTAGACTGAATTGAACAACTATGGCTGGCCTAATGTCGCCAAAATTCGCAATGACCGATGGACGAATGTTTCAACTGTTCCATAAATAAAAACCGACAATGACCAAACTGACAATGACCAAAACCGACAACAACATTCAACTGTTCCATAAATAAAAACCGACAATGACCAAACACACTACGTCTCATTCGCCCTAGCCGATACGCCACCCAGTGAACAGTGAGTAAGATTTCAGTGTTTGGATTTCAGGATTGAACAACCAGAGCATTTCGAGAACGTTTGTGACTGTAAGGAAGGCTGTAAGGAACCGTAAGGCAGTGCGCATAAAAATTCCAACGCACAGATATTGAAATTAAAAAAAAAGCAAAATAACCGTACAAACCGTCTTGTATCATGTCCTGTAGCAGTTGAGTCTGATCCTTCCTCCACAGGTAGCAGAGGGGCTCGAGACAGAGACGGACGCAGACGGCGCGCACTCGGCGCGTCTGATACTCACTCCAGATGGCCCCTGCGCTCACTCCTGCAAGCCGTGTTTAGCTAGACTTGTTGACATAGGTGCTCAGGGGGGATATTTGGGGGGGGGGGGTGGTGTACCCCTCCCCTGGAAGACCCTATCCCACGACCCCTCCCCTGGCTTTTATTTTCTGGAGCTTCAAGCCAATTTGTCTTGTAAAAGTGGCAAAAGTGCGCCTGCGGCGCTGACTTTTTCGTACTTTGTAGCCTCAGAACACTGCGCAAGTCATCATGTCTTGTTTGTGAGTCAACACAACGGCTCTCTCAACAGTCTTCACAACTGCAGGATCAAAGTGTTTCTTTTTCCTTTTCAGTGTAGTGTGACCCAAAAACCATTAAAAGTGCAATTTTGACTGGGACGTTTTACACGGGATGGCTTTAGACCCCCACCCCCCTGCTTCAGACCCAACCTAAACCGATGCTTTACACTATGCCTACAAAGCTGCGGCTGCAACTGCAAGTCAGGCTGGGAAATTGCACTGCACAGTGCAGTGTGCGTGGCCCTTCCCATGCACTGCACAAATGTTACAGTTCTTGTTTGTAAGTCGACACAACCGCTCTCTCAACAGTCACACCCAACGGCATAAGTGAACCAGAAATTGGGCCAGGGGAGGGGTAAATAGCCAAAATTTTCAAAAACAGGGGGTGGGTAACTTGGGATTTTCAGGATGAAGTTTTATACGGCGGAATTGCACAAAAAATGGTACTTATTCGCACCTAAAACGCTTCAAAACGTGATCTGAACGCCATTTCTATGTACCTTTAAGTTGCAAAGTACAAAAAGACAGCGCCGCAGGCACACTTTTTTAGGTTTTTCAAGACAAATTGGCTTGAAGTTCCAGAAAATGAGAGCCCAGGGGAGGGGTCGTCCCGAAAATCTTTCGGGTAGTTGCAGTTGTAGTTGTACTTGTAATAGTAGTAGTAGTAGTGGTTTTGCTGGTGGTGGTCGTGGTGGTGGTGGTGGTGATAGTAGTAGTAGTTGTGGAGGTAGTTGTGGTTGTAGTTGTTATAGTAGTTGTGGTGGTAGTGGTAGTGGTAGTGGTAGTGATAGGCTCTTTGAGGGGAGGGGCATACCACCCCTATACCCCACCCCTAGGCACTTATGCCCAACGGGCTATGCGATTACGATCGTCATCATTAACACTGAAAAGGGACAGAAGCCACTTTTCTTATATCAGCCAGTTGAAAAACCTCTTTTACAATTTCTGTAAGAGGGGGGGGGGGGTTGCAGTAGTAAGGTTGTGGCGGACTGGGGTGGGTGGGGAAGGTACCTTCCCAGTCACATTCACATGCATGCCACATAGATGCACTGATGTCAGTCTCTGAATGGAGTCAGTAATCACCTTGTACTTGAGGGTGTTTCTCTTGTACCCTCTTGAGGAGTCGGTAAAGGTCTTCGACCTCGTCGTCTTCAGTCGGCTCGTAGTCGAGCGCCCTCGAGCGCGCGGCCCCTTTGATCTCCTGCCGGTACAGCGGCAGACCCATCGCATGAGCGTAGTACTGAACTGGTTTCACTTCTGTGAGGCGCACAAAAATGGTTCACTATTACACCCATAAGTTTAGGTGATTTAAGGCTATTCCCGGGCAAAAAGCTTGAAATAGTTGGGGGGTTAGATTGAATGGAGGAAGTTTGGAGCAAACCAATATAGGGACTTTTTGGCCAAACAAAACAGGGCTCTGAATGTCGTGTGGCTCTACCGTATTTATGGTCGCAAAAACAGCGGAAACAACGCAAAAAGCACTCACATTTTTGATCGACATATAAATCATACAAATTAATTTAAATTAAGGTTTTAGAAATTAATAGGAAACTGCACAACGTGAGTTACCCCTATGGCTGAATTGTGTTTCTCATACTTCCGAAGGTGTTTTTCAGGCCAATTGTCCAAATGTTAAAAATTTTGCCTGCGGCGCTGTATTTTTCGCACCTACAGACCATTTTGGAGTCTTTTGGGCGCGTTTTCGGCCAAAAATCACCATATTTTGCCTCTGGCGCTGTTTTTTTTTTCGTTCCAACTGGCCATTTTTAGAGCCACTGAAGCGCGTTTTTGGCCAAAAATTCACAAATTTTTGCCTGCGGCGCTGTGTTTTCAGCATTCACGAAGCATTTTCTAGGCTGGAAAAAAAAGAAATTGTATCAAATTTGGCCGTGCAGGTCACCCACAACGACTTTTGAAAAATCCCAGATTCACCCCCCCCCCCCCTGAGCTTCGATGGCCAGTTACACCTCTGTTGTTAGAGCACAGTCCATTGTGGCTCAGAGCACGCGCACACTTCGATTGGTCGAGACCCACTACAAGACCATGATGAACATGGTCAGCAGGTCTGCGCTGCGCCCAAAACCCACTGCACGCACGCGCTCAGAATGACAGAGACGATAACTACGCGGCCTAGTGCTTCAGTTCGAGACAATTTATACATCCCAAATGCAAAGGCACGCTTGCCCATAGACGTTCCACCCTGGGAGAATCGATTATGGGCACAGCGAGTCATATTCGTTGCTCCCATGGGAGCATCTACTAGGGGGAGCATCTATTATGTGACACCGGAAAGTATAAAGCCATGCTATGGACGCTGCTGGCTGTTTCAATTAGAAATTAAATTAATTAAATATAATTAAAAAAACAATAAATAAATTCAATAAAGTACTGCAAAAAGTGCCAAAAAAAGAAAGCACCTCAACAGCGTTCTGTCCCACCGTCTGATACATGTAGCTGTCCGTCTCCTGCTTGCCGTCGGCCGAGTGCAAATTCGCCAGACACACTATCTCGTGTCCATTCCTAAACGTTAAAATTTAAAAACAATTCGAATTTCAAAAGTTTTGACGGAAGAAACTGCAAGAAATCACTTGACGCATTGCATGAGATTGTAGCAGCTGTCCTTGCCGCCGCTCACTAATCCAACGACTTTCATTGCGGTCTTTTAGCGAAATTTTAATTTCTAATTTATGCAACACACGCTCGAGCGACATAAGCTCTTCGGAGGGGGGCGAAGGGGTCAAATGGCTACTACGATGGAAACGGTAGACGTTGCTTCGCTAACGCACCAATATAAAGGCGCTTTGCAGTGCATGCATTGGGCGTCATTCAGTGCTGGGCCCGAAGGGTGGATGTCGAGAACACAGAAAAAAATAGATCCTCCAAGAAATAGGTGCTTTTTTGGTCAACAGAGGGAATAAATAGCGCTATATAGGTGGCTCAGTCTTAGACTTAGGCTTAAATCCATCATGAGTGGGTCATCAGAGAGTGTGTCGTGGTCGTTGGACATAGGGCATTGCTACCGGGTCAAAACCATCGCCATTTGCAACTGATGGACATATTACCGTAAATCCTCCAATAGAAGCCCCCATCCAATATTGCCCTGGGGCAAGCCGATTTTAAATTCGCGCCAAAATCAAAATCAAAATTATTCGCCCCAAATTCGTCGAAATTAATAGTGCCCCCCATCTTGAGAGACTGAAACAATAGTGCCCCGGGGGCACTATTGGAGGATTTACGGTATTAAGGACAGTTAGTATTTACCAATTAGACAAGATACAATGTACCACACTTACAGTAACCATTTGCATAATTATGTGGGAGCACATGCAAATGCCCTGTGACGTCTAGCCAAGTCATTTGATATGCAATTCATCAATGCACAGCTGTCCTGCTCTCAGACAGGGACAGGGGCGCATTTCTTGGGAATACATACCGGACCGCAAGGTTTTGCTTTCACTCATTCGAGTCTCGAGCAGAGAGAAGGACCACTGCATGGGGTCGTGACGTGATGGAGGTCGCCACTCGCCAGACGGTCCCCACATGTGCCCGTGGACGCCCTGGCTGAGGCTGTTGCCGCTGTAGGTGCAGTGGAGTGGAGGACGCCGCGCTGGTCGCCGCCACCCCCCTAGCCGTGGCACACCTACACTCAAACACCTAACACTAGGTACTAGCTAGTCCTCCCGCTGGGTGAGCAGTTCACGGCTCTCTCTAGCGCACCACCCCTGCTGTACCATCTCCTGCCCGACACCAGGTTCGGCTGTTCTCGTCTGGGCGGGGGAAAAGCACGTCAACGACCGTCAGAGGGTGTATAGCGCTCAGCGCGGTCACCCCCCTGTGCTGGCGACGGATGCGTCGTCTGCACCCGTCTCCAACACCGGCCAGAGTGAAGAAGAAGAAGAACTGTTGGACACGGTCACAAACAAACCATCGCACCTCTGCTGGGTCAACTCCACATGATGAGCGCCACCCCGCCCGCCCCCCCCCCCATCTATGATAAGCGCCCCTCTCTCCCAAACACAGGTGAGACACTCGTTGGTCGTTGCGCGTCAGTGCGGCAAAAAAAAAACAATGCGCAAAACGCTCTACCGTATATCGTCCAATAGAAGCCCCCCTCCAATAGTGCCTCCCCCTCCAATAGTGCCCCCGGGTATGGCAAGGTTGAAAGTATAGAGCCCCCCCCCCTCCAATAGTACCCCCGGGTATGGCAAGGTTGAAAGTATAGAGCCCCCCCCTCCAATAGTGGCCCCAGGGTAAAAAGGCACATTGTGCCATGTGCCTCTTATGGGCAAAAATAAAGTGGTAGGTACATTTATATCGTGTATACACACTACTACTGACCAATAATAGACGTTTTAGCAACTATTAACGGTAAATCAACCATTAAATGTGGAAAACGTTATGAAAATCACCGAAAAATCGGCAGTTTTGACAGTGAGATTAACATTACCATTCAAAATGCTTAGGTTGAAAGTATAGAAGCCCCCCTCCAATAGTGCCCCCCTCTCCAATAGTGCCCCCGGGTAAGGAGAGGTTGAAAGAATAGTGCCCCGGGGGCACTATTGGAGGATTTACGGTAACTGTGTAGAGCGCTTCACACGCTCTCTGGCAAACACGGACTTTGAGGAGGTGGCAAACCGGAAAGTTTTAAAAATTTGCAACTACTACTACTACTACAACTAACGCACTTTTTTTCTTGCTTCTACTACTACTTCTTTCTCACCTAAACAAACTACCCGTTCCAGTTCCCCCCCCCCCTACCAGTTCCCCCCTGAGACGTTCCCCCTGCCGTTTGCCCCCACCCCCTGATAGTTTCCCCCTGCCAAAAAAAACTTTAATATAGGCAGGTGCAGCTGCTGACAACGAAAATTTCGCATTGTGTAAAAGCGACCTGTCTGAGCTGTCTCTGCCCAGCAGAATGCGATGCGTATTCACAAAACAGTGACCACCGTGCGGAAGTTGCAGAGACAGCACGAAGCACCTCTGCCCTCCACCTCAGGCAAGGGAATCTGTGATAACGTGACACCCACGATATCAACCCTGTGGTAGAGCTATCCCACCCGCGGACTTGGGGCGGCGATATCTACCTATCTCACTCACTCAACCAATATAACCTCGTGCCGAGCCAAGAATCGGCACTGAAGACTTCTCTTGATCGTGCTGATACGCGAAAGCTTTGGATCTTCTCCTAGCGGCTTCTTCTGATTTGGTCCGACGACGAACGAGGCGACACACGACACGACGAAGCGTACACGTGACGTGCGATAGTGTGCTGCGTAGGGACACGGTGGTGAAGAAGAGAAAGAGAGTGTTCAACGAACCAACCGCCGGCGAAACTCACGGACGACGCGCGCACCCGCCTGGCCTGGGCGTTGCCGCAACACACGATCCGCACTGCTGCACCAGGGAGCCGGAGTGAGAACTCCAGACGCGCTCCCAACACACACAAAACTCACGCTCCAGGAAACTCAGCTAAGTCTCCGAGCACACCTCTACTGAAGTGACTGCCTCGTGGCAGGGATTCAAACTGAACCCTCCACAAGCACTACACAAGCAAAGGCACCGTAATGGAACCATTCTAATCCATTCTGATCGAGGTACGATGGGGGAAGGGAGGGTAAGCACCGTCGGAGAAAGGGTGGCAGCCTGTGCCCAAGATTACTGTAAAGAGACCGGTCTTACAAATCCATCCGAAGACGTCTCCCCCGGGCACCTTTTCACAGGCCGAAGCGGAGGGGAGGACGTGCTCAGCCCGAGAGCCGAGGTGCTGGAACCCCAAACCAGCTGCACCAACCCCGAGGTAGCCTTCTGGCCCGTTTGCTTTTCTCGGCTGCTTTACCTGCCAGTGTCATTCCCACTCCTGCCGTCCATAGAAGCAGCAGGACTTCAACTTTCCTTGTTTGCTCGTCGTGAATGTGTTGTAGAGAGCCAAATGGAAACCTTCGTACAATGAACCATACATTCTCCAATAGTACCCTCGGGGCAGTATTCCTCCAACCGTCGGCTACAAGGGGGCGGGAGGGGGGGCACTATTGCAGAGCAGCGGCGGAGCTATTGCTGCATTCTTCACAGCTGCCCAGGGGCACTATTGGAGAATGTACTTCGTGTGCGGACGAGTTTCTAGCAGGAGCTGACACTTCCGACTGACTACAGCGCGCGATCGTAATCGAGATTGGGCAAGTCTGCTGTTGCGTGCGCCGATGCGACCTCTTGCATACGCCGGGCTGTAGCCATGCGGTCATCAGAATAGCTTGCCGCATCGTCGCTTCTATGGCGCCTGCGCGTCACTGCGCTCATTGACGTGCTGCGCCCACCATAAACCGGGTCTGGAAGAGTGGGGGGGGGAGTAAATGGCCGAATTCTTGGGGGGGATGGTCATATAACACTGTAAAGCACTGAAATACACCAACATTTACTAACTTTTTATCCTTTTAGACTAAGCAAAATCCCTTGGGAAAATTCTGAGGGGGGTTGGGGGGTGGTTGCAAAATTCTGCGGGGCCCCCAACACCCCCCCCCCCAGTTACAAGTATGCCGCCCACCCGACCGATTGCACCGACCCGACCGAGAATCGCCGACGGCCGATGTCGTATGGTATGCAAATGCTGTTTTTTTTGCTGCTGCTACTGCTTTCAGTGTGCGCGCAGGGTGTGTGAGACAGGGTGGACAAGGTGTGCAGTGCACTGAGACTACACGAAACCCGCACGCACGGCACACACACACGCGCACGCACGCACCGGCACGCACGCGCGCACGCACCGGCACGCAAGAACGCACGCGCGCGCGCGCGCGCGCACACACACACACACACACACACACACACACAGATGAGTCCCTGAGTGATATTGCGCAATTCCCGCACAAGCCGTGAAAAGGACAACACAACAGCGATTCCACAACAATCTCTCTAGATCGCTTGTGCTTCTCTCTATGCTCAACTTTCTCTCTTTCACCATACATGTAACCGTGTGGAGAGGTGGGGGGGGGCGGTTACCACCCACAGTTCAGAGACCCTACCCACCCCCCACCCCTCAACATTTTTCACCCCATACCCCACCCCCAAGTATGGTCTCCGACCCTCCCCCGGCTCCAAAAAAACCTGGTTGCATGTACGCACATGGTCTCTTTTTCACTTGTCCACCAGTTCCATCTCTTCGAATACCAAATAGGCGACTGGGGCCATGTCGTCTTGGGAGTGCGTGACGACGCGCTGTCTCAGAGGTCGGAGTCTCCGCTTGAACAGCGGGCAGTCGAGAACCAGCGTCTCAAACTCCCCGCCCTCACCGCAGACGTTCGCGCTGAACTTGGCCTTCAGCGACAACAGATGAGATTCCATCTCCGCCAGACTCTGGCATGGAAGGGACTGGGCTTTGCTTTTTTTGCGAGCGCAGACACAAATGGACCAATTACATCCAGCTAACCTTTTACGTTTGACATTTCTACGAAAAATGCTGCGCCGAGCAGATATAAACGAGTGTGTGTGTGTGTAACAGTCTTAGTTACAATGTACATAGTACAGATGACGAAGCAATTCAGTGCAAAGCCCCCTCCCTCCCTAGATGCTCGGGTCCCAGACCGAGACAGGCGACTTTGATCAGGATCGCATTCACGCCTGAAACAACAGAAAATCTAGGGTTGTTTAAAAGGAACTGAACAACTATGGCCTAATGTCGCCGAAATTCGCAATGATCGATTGACGAATGTTTCAACTGTTCCATAAATAAACACCGCAAATCGCCAAACACAGTCATATCCATCCCTGCGTGTAGCCGATACGTTACCCAGTGAATAGTGATTAGTTGTCATTCATGTTGATTGGTTTCAGTGTTTGGAATCCCGTGTCCAGACAACCAGACCATTTCGAGAACGTTTGTGACTGTAAGGACACATCCGCAACCGCATGGCAGTGCGTAAAATAATTCCACGGCAAAGATATTGAAATAAAAAAAGCAAAAATAAAACGTACAAACCATCTTGTATGATGTCCTGTAGCAGTTGAGTCTGATCCTTCCTCCACAGGTAGCAGAGGGGCTCGAGACGGAGACGGCTGCAGACGGCGCGCACTCGGCGCGTCTGATACTCGCTCCAGATGGCCCCTGCGCTCACTCCTGCAAGCCGTGTTAGCTAGACCTGTTGACATATAGGTGGGGTCAGGTGGGTGTTGGCGGCTATAGCCATCCCAGATTGGCATGTCGCCAAGACGCTCTACACAGACACATACGTGACATTCGTGACACTGCGTACATTAGCACTACCGCTACTAGTACATGAGAGAAAATTGATATACTCAAAATAGATTTGTCTTGCTTTGCCGTACGCACGCTCAAACCGATAAGCAAGGACAAATCACAGATAATTTGCGGGAAACCCTCTCTCAATATTCAAAAAATTGGGTAATGATGCGTGTTTTTTTCATTTATCAGAGTTGTGTGACCCCAAAACCCCTAAAAGTGCAATTTAGAGCTTATATTGACCCATTGGACCAAAAAGAACCCATTTACACGCTATTTCGGTGCGAAATCTTCGCTTTCGACGCCCCCCCTCCACAATTTTTGCTATCCTGGACATTTTACACGCGATGACTCCAGATCCCGCTCCCTCGAACGAAACCGACAGACACCCCCTGGTTTCAGACCTGCACGAATGCTTATACACTATGCCAGTTACGAAGCTGCGGCTGCCCCCCCCCCCCACACACACACACACATAACTCCGAACCGAACCTTTTGGGTTACTTTCGAGCATTTTGAACCTATTTTGGGCTACTTTCGAGTATTTTTAACCTTACAAGCGAGCTAAAATGCTTTCTCTCTCTCTTCTTTTGCCCGGGCATTTTTGCAACAGGGTGGACCCTTCACTTCACTTCACTCGTTTCGTGGCGAATCAGCAGTGGTCAGCTGACGTCGAATCGGTCAGTGATGGCCACGTCATGCAGCTCTCTGTCCCAGTGCTCGGTGACCCATCGTTCCAATCACTTCAGCTTCTGAGCCACCCATTTTCAGGTGATGAACTGTGCACCTGCGTCATGTGCCATTCGGAAAGTCACTGCAGCCGCTTCATCGATGAGACGCACTTTGGTAGTGTCGTTGACCTTTTGTCTGCGCGACATGGTCCTCGACACTTATTTAAAAGTTGTTTACCATTCAACGAAAAATTGTTGCCATAAAACACGCAGTAATGTTTTTATGGCAATACTTCACTGTACCTTGGATGACTGCTCATATCTCGGCGCTCGGTTGTTCGTTTTCATGAAATTTAACTTGGTCGTGTATTTTTGTTGGGCCTATATCCATGTTGAATTTCAGCTAAATCCGTCCAACCAGTATTTCCCTAGGGGGGGTGCATATAGTTTTGATACACCCTGTACACCAACATTTACTCACTTTTATCGTTTCCCAGAGTTCTTCGACAGAGTGAAAATCCCTTGCAAAAATTCTGGGGGGTTGGGGGTTGAAAAATAGTGATGAGGGTACCCCCCCAGCCCTGGTTACAGGTATGCTCCGAACACTGCGCAAGTCAGCAAGTCAGGCGGGGGAAATATGCACAGTGCAGTGTGAGTCCCTTCCCATGCACTACACAAATGTTACAGTTCTTGTTTGTAAGTTGACACAACCACTCTTTCAACAGTGCCAACGAACTCGCTACGGGATCGTCATCATAACACTGAAAAGGGACAGAAGCCACTTTTCTTATGTTAGCCAGTTGAAACAACCTCTTCACAAATTCTGGAGGGAGGGGGGCTGGAGAAGCAAGGTTGCGGGGCACTGTGGGCACTGGGGCAGTCACACGTATGCCATACAGGCGCACTGATGTCAGTCTCTGAATGGAGTCAGTAATCACCTTGTACTTGAGGGTGTTTCTCTTGTACCCTCTTGAGGAGTCGGTAAAGGTCTTCGACCTCGTCGTCTTCAGTCGGCTCGTAGTCGAGCGCCCTCGAGCGCGCGGCCCCTTTGATCTCCTGCCGGTACAGCGGCACACCCATCGCCTCAGCGTAGTACTGAACTGGTTTCACTTCTGTGAGCAGACAAACAAATGGTTCACTATTACAACCAGGGTTGCATAAAAAAAATTTAAAATTTTCGAGTTTCTTTAATTAAAAAAAAAATTTTCTTTTAAAAATTGACTTAGGAGCCATGATTGGTGCCAAATACCTGTACTATAATATACTTTTAGCCTATTAGAGTGTCAACACAAGTACTAGTGCTTCCCTAAAGCCTTTAGAAGCGTATTTAGCATCGTTTAGTCAAATGGTGACAAAGCCGCTGCCTCTAAGCAGGAGCAAGAGCAGGAAAGGATAAAGCGATGCTATGCACAGTACAGGATGTTTCAATTCGAAATTAAAACTAAATAACGTGCTGTAAAAAAGAAGTATCGAAAAAAGCACCTCAACAGCGTTCTGCCCCCACCGTCTGATACATGTAGCTGTCCGTCTCCTGCTTGCCGTCGGCCGAGTGCAAATTCGCCAGACACACTATCTCGTGTCCATTCCTAAACGTTAAAATTTAAAAACAATTCAAATTTCAAAAGTTTTGACGGAGGAAACTGCAAGAAATCACTTGACGCATTGCATGAGATTGTAGCAGCTGTCCTTGCCGCCGCTCACTAATCCAACGACTTTCATTGCGGCCTTGTAGTGGAATTTCGAATATCTATCTAATTTATGCAACAATGCTCGATCGACAATAGCTTTTCGGAGGGGGCGAAGGAGCCAAAGGAGCGTTGTTGCGATCCACAACTTCTAGTGGGACGCAGTGGGACACAGTCGGACAACCGCATTCTTCGCCGAATAGCGTGTTTTTCTGTATGAAAATTCAACTGCATCGCATCACAGTCGCGGCAACAAGCGAAACGAGATGAAGCGCAAGATCGAGATTGAAGTTTGGGGTCGAGACGATAGCGTCAGCGTTGGCAGAGAGCAGCAGAACTTGTAGTAGCGCAGCCATAAGGGCCCTTCTGACTGCCTTCGAGCCTCCACCGGCCTTGGCTCGGCACCATATGCTCATCTTGGAGCTGGACCTCTTGTCCTTTTTGTTTGACGCGTTTTCCGGTGTCTTGCCCCGACGAGCGGATCGCTTGTCTACTCGCCCGTCTTGTGGTGACTGTGCTTTTCCAGGGTCTCCTTAGTGGTATCTGGAGTGGCGTGAGTTGGGGCGCGACAGACGAGTGAGGTGGTCAGGCATCGTGACCTTGCTCTTTGTTGTTTCTTGTGTTGGTTGTTGCTCCTCCTGCGCAGCTGGAGGTTCAGACGCCTCTAGAGCAATCCACTCGGCACTGGAGCTGGTGGTGCCTGTGGAAGGAGACCGGATGCTGCTGCGTCCACTGCGCGCAGTCGGGATGGGGATCTCCACGTCGGCGTCAGCAGCGGCGGGCTCTCCAGTAGGTGTTGTTGAGTCGTGCAGCTCGAGGTCAAATGGCTGATAGATGTGCAGAGTACACACTCAGTAAGGGTATGCAGAACTCGAGCGAGCGCGCGCGCGAACTCACGGCAAAGTCGGCGCGAGCGCGCGGTTTCTTATGCGAAAGTTTGCGCCAAAGTTGGCGCCAGCTTTGGTTGTGTTGGCGTCAACACAACCATTTTTAACACAGGAATATGGACAGATATTGAGCAAAATCAATCAAAGAGAGGGAAATTGAGCGATTCATTTGTCTTGGAAAGAGCGCGGTTGCGATTGGCAAATCTGATCCGATCACTGGTCTATCGAAGAAAGCAATGTGGTCGCGATGTTGGGAAAAGGTCACCGATTCTTGGAACGTGGAGCTTTGCCTCGGTCGGATCCGAGACTCCGAGTGCGCTAGCGGCCGCGGCTGAAGTGACAACGACGGCCTGTGGTGTAGTGAAGTGACAAATTTATTTTTGGGGAGTGATCAAAATTGTAGCTGACTAGCTGTATGTAGCTGCGCATTTCTTTGAGTTTGTGAAGAAATTCGAGCAATAGGCAAAACAATTCCAAGTTGAACGATCCATTTAGCAGAAAATGAAACGAACCTATAGATTCATTCCTACGCAGGAATTTTTAGTAAAGGCAAAAAATGTTGAATTTACTACTACTACTAGCACTCACGTTGAAAATTATCGCCGCTAAATATTGCGTAATACTTGCAGATTGGTGTATTACAGAATTGGTCGACTGCATTCGCAGTCAATTGACTGGAAATATTCACCCACACCTCTGACGGCGACGCTCCAGTAGAATCGAAAGAACTTGAAGGAGAGCTACAACTGCATTGCGCGCGACAAGAGATGCGAAAATACACAAAAAAACGCAAAAAAGGCTAAAATCTACAATTACACCGTGTGATCTGAGTGTTTGACGGTGTACTATTTGCTGTCTCCTGCATTCCTCGCATACTCAGAAAAATAGCATTGGTATGCGGAGTGTGGTTTTATGTTCGTCTGCCGTCCATGCTAAACGAACGCTCAAAGTCGAGTGCACACGCACGACGCGGGTCAAACAATTATTGCTGATTGTTGCTGGACGCGTCGGCAACGAGCTTGTCGCTAATATTCCCGTGCGCTCCCGTCGTTTCTTTAAGCTAATTTGACTGTTTGGCTGCGATTACTGCGAAGCGCGCCCACTTTTCCTAGGCGCGCATTAGCGCGCGCGTGAGCTGGGTTGACGCGCGCGCGCGAGCATTTTTCATATCGATTTTCTCGCGCCAAGCTTCGGCGCGCGCCGTATAGATGGCGCGCGCGCTCGCGCGAGTTCTGCATACCCTTACTGGTCTGTGCTTCGTATTCCCAGTTTGTTAGACGAGTGCTGATACATTCAAGCAGCTCCAAGCGTCTGTCCTTGTCTGTCTGTTGTCTCAGAGGACCGGTGTTGCTGTCGTTTGTTGGTTCAATCACAACAGCGCTGGCGCTGTGCAGCGAGTTCTCTAATGGTATGCAGAACTCGAGCGAGCGCGCGTGCGAACTCACGCCAAAGTTGGCGCGAGCGCGCTGTCTCTTATGCGAAAGTTTGCGCCAAAGTTGGCGCCAGCTTTGGTTGTGTTGGCGTCAACACAACCATTTTTAACACAGGAATATGGACAGATATTGAGCAAAATCAATCAAAGAGAGGGAAATTGAGCGATTCATTTGTCTTGGAAGGGGCGCGGTTGCGATTGGCAAATCTGATCCGATCACTGGCCTATCGTAGAAAGCAATGTGGTCGCGATCTTGGGAAAAGGTCACCGATTCTTTGAACGTGGAGCTTTGCCTCGGTCGGATCCGAGACTCCGAGTGCGCTAGCGGCCGCGGATGAAGCGACAACGACGGCGTGGTGTAGTGAAGTGGCACATTTATTTTCGGGGAGTGATCAAAATTGCAGCTGACTAGCTGTAGCTGCGCATTTCTTTGAGTTTGTGAAGAAATTCGAGCAATAGGCAAAACAATTCCAAGTTGAACGATCCATTTAGCAGAAAATGAAACAAACCTATAGATTCATTCGTACGCAGGAATTTTTAGTAAAGACAAAAAATGTTGAATTTACTACTACTAGCACTCACGTTGAAAATTATCGCGGCTAAATATTGCGTAATACTTGCAGATTGTTGTATTACAGAATTGGTCGAATGCATTCGCAGTCAATTGACAGGAAATATTCACCCGCACCTCTGACGGCGACGCTCCAGTAGAATCGAAAGAAGTTGAAGGAGAGCTACAACTGCATTGCGCGCGACAAGAGATGCGAAAATACACAAAAAACGCAAAAAATAGGCTAAAATCCACAATTGCGCCGTGTGATCTGAGTGTTTGACGGTGTACTATTTGCTGTCTCCTGCATTCCTCGCATACTCAGAAAAATAGCATTGGTATGCGGAGTGTGGTTTTACGTTCGTCTGCCGTCCATGCTAAACGAACGCTCAAAGTCGAGTGCACACGCACGACGCGGGTCAAACAATTATTGCTGATTGTTGCTGTACGCGTCGGCAACGAGCTTGTCGCTAATATTCACGCGCGCTCCCGTCGTTTCTCTAAGCTAATTTGATTATTTGGCTGCGATTACTGCGAAGCGCGCCCACTTTTCCTAGGCGCGCATTAGCGCGCGCGTGAGCTGGGTTGACGCGCGCGCGCGAGCATTTTTCATATCGATTTTCTCGCGCCAAGCTCCGGCGCGCGCCGTGTAGATGGCGCGCGCGCTCGCGCGAGTTCTGCATACCCTTACTCATGGGCCATGGGCTGCATTTGTTCGTGTTTTAGCCGAGTCGGTTGTCTGTTGCGGAACTGACACGATGGATCACTGTTGCAAAAACCGGCTGTGTAGTAATTGGAACTGTTGAACGTCTGAGTGTGGGGTTGTGGAAGGTTGGAGCTGCGATGGTGTTGTGTGTGTGTTTGTCATTCCACCAGAGGGAGTCACTCGGCTAGGTGCTTCGTAGCTGAAGCTGTTGACATGGTCACTTGTTGTAGGCCTGCCCCTGTAGTTGTCAGGGCAGGAAGCGCTAGTGTGCATCGGCGAACAGCAGGTGAAGCAACAACGAGTCCTGTCAAGGCGATCACTGACTCGTCGAGTGCTGCTAGCGGGCCGACTCTGCTCTCGCTGGCGCTTGTGACATTCCGAAACCAGTGATTAGTTAGGCCACACCACAGACATACGCGTCTGTTGTTGTGGTTTACTGGTCCCCACGACTGCGATCGGTGCCCACCAGCGTCTCTCCCAAAGCGCTGATCAAACCAAGCGGCAGCGGCCACTTGCGGCGATCCCACTGCCAAGTTGCCATCACGGGTTGCCCATCCTCTGAGACGCCCAACGCGGTGGAGCTCCGTTCTGCGATAGCTCCAAGCAGCGCGAATGGCTCGGCAGCACTGGCGCTGCTACTCGCAGGCAATGCCTCACTCAGGCGCGATCTCAGGCTCTCTACCCATTCAACAAGTGGAAAGTATCCATTGACTGTATCGGGTATCGGGGCAAAGCACCCTCGCAGTGTTGTGCAGCGAATTGGCAGCGATATCCCGTATAGGAAGATTTGGCGCAAGGTTCAGATGTGGTCGTTGGCAGCAGGGTTGGCAGCGTTAATGACAGCGTCTCCATAGGCAATCTTTCCGAGTTCAAGCAAGAAGCGACCAAATTCCGGAACGGATTCGGACACAAGTTGTTTCCGGATGTGTAGCTCACGAATAGCGGCAGCCTTGTCTCGCGGGTTACGGCACTTGTTACGCAGAGCAGCAGATAAGGCCCTGGGGTCGTTCCTGACTGCAGCTGTGAGAGTGGCGGCGAACTCTGCTGCACGCCGAGTCAAACGGCCCAGCAGTAGCTGTGCTCGCTGAGCCTCTGGAGCAGAGCACTGCTCCATGACGTTGGATGGACACGCTTCGTAGCCACTTGTCGATCGAAACGGTCCAGTCCTCCGAGAAAAGCGGCGTTTTCGACAGTTGCTCGTACACTGTGTGGTTGGCGTTCTCTGTGGCGAAGGTGCGCAATACGCAGTCTACCTGCTCAGTGTTCCGCCGCGACCGTAGCTCCTGTAGGGAAGTGACCAAGTTGCAAATACTGCTCCTGGGAGATGGCCATGTTGTCGTCGCTCGTGCTCGATTGATGACCGGCTACGGTGGGTCCGACTACGGTAGATGCTTCGATCCCGTTTGCGCTGTCGTTACTGTCGGATGCACGGCGCACCGTTTCTGTAGAGTTATTGCTGTCGTTGGAGTTGATACGGTGCCGCGTTTCGCGGTCGCGTTGTAGCTGGCGGTGGACGACGCGAGCGTCTCTGGCTGCGTTCTGGAAAGCCCCGTACGCGGCTCCAGTTGTTTGCTCTATGGGTTCGCTCTAAGACTGTCGGTTGCTCGCGCTCTCTCCACTCACTCGACTTCCTGCCACAACTGGCCGGCTCACCGGCGGCGCGGGTTTATTAAGAGACGGACGCGCCCGGCACCGCGCGCGCGAAAGCGGAAACGCAATCGGGCGAGCGCCCATTCGCACGCGCAGCTTACAAAGCGCCGGGCCGATGGCGCCGGTGTCGTGCACTCCCAGACACAGGTGAGACACTCGTTGGTCGTTGCGCGTCAGTGCGGCAAACAAAAACAAACAACGCGCAAAACGCTCTAACTGTGTAGAGCGCTTCACACGCTCTCTGGCAGACACGGACTTTGAGGAGCTGGCAAAGAGGAAAGTTTTAAAAATTTGCAACTACTACTACAACTACTACTACTACTACTAACGTACTTTTTTTTTCTTGCTTCTACTACTACTTCTTTCTCACCTAAACAAACTACCCGTTCCAGTCACCACCTCTATAACACCACTTCTATAACCGGTCGTCCCCCCCCTACCAGTTCCCCCCTGAGACGTTTCCCCCTGCCGTTTGCCCCCCCCCCCCCCCCCTGATAGTTTCCCCCCCTGCCAAAAAAAAACTTTAACATAGGCAGGTGCAGCTGCTGACAACGAAAATTTCGCATTGTGTAAAAGCGACCTGTCTGAGCTGTCTCTGCCCAGCAGAATGCGATGCGTATTCACAAAACAGTGACCACCGCGCGGAAGTTGCAGAGACAGCACGAAGCACCTCTGCCCTCCTCCTCAGGCAAGGGAATCCATCCGAAGACGTCTCCCCCGGGCACCTTTTCACAGGCCGAAGCGGAGGGGAGGACGTGCTCAGCCCGAGAGCCGAGGTGCTGGAACCCCAAACCAGCTGCACCAACCCCGAATGCGCAGGGATGGGAGTTAACTTTTCCGCACGGTAGTGCATCGTTGCTTTTAAAACACTACTATATATACCCAGAAGGCGAATTGCAACATTGGTTGAGCAGGTTTGAGCATGGCGAGCACAATGACGAGTGCTGTCGGGAAATCGATAAAGCTGATGGAATATTGATCCCGAGTTCTTTGTCGAAACCGTGCGTAGTACAACGACTAGTGGAGATGATGAAAACCCGTTTTGCCATTGTTTCACAACGCTTATCACATTGAAGCTGAAATAAACTGTACTTTCAAGAAGTAACATAAGCGTCTGAACCGTATACAAAGGTGCTGGCTGCCAGTATCGTTTTGGCGAGCAACCGTAGTGCGAGTTGTTATATCGTGGAATCGTGGAACGTCGTGTATGTGAGTTCACACGTTAGCGATGCTGCGAACCCGTTTTGCAACTGTTTCACAGCACTTACCACATCGCTTTTGGAAGGCACGCTCAAATGAATCCTGCTAACCCACGTCTTTCCCTCGCCAGCCTGGACTACCGCGGTACCCTGGGTTAAGAGTAGAGCACGGCATGGAGATACAGTACTCTACAATTTAGCAGCAGGTTCTTCTTTGGAAAAGCGAGCAGTCTCGTCTCGGTGGGACTTTCTGCCAAACTTGACGAGCTCTGCCTCCGCGGCACCGTCCACTTCGGCCGGCGCGTTGGCGCAGCAGTCGATCGCCTCGTCAGCGATCAAACCGACAACAGCGCCTTGCGGCGCCTTGCGACTCGCTGCGCTTCGGCAGAGCGCACCTTCCATATCGACAAAGGCCAGCTCGGACGCAGCATGCTCGCCTACCTGCTCGACATCACTCTCAACCACCCCCCCCCCCCCCACAAACGGCAAGACGATCGCTCAGCAGATTAGAATCAACGCGGCTATGGCGGCATTTATTTATTTTATTTGTTCCCAAGCAAGCACGTACACGCCGTACACCATCGACGACAACGGATGCAACACGAGACACCGCGACACGAGACAACGATCACTAAGCGACGCGACACCATTTACATGCCACTGGAGGGCAAGGCTACGCCAGGCGAGGGTGATTTCAGAGTAACCCTTAAATCAGTATGTAGATTTTCTTTGTTGAGTTTGCTTTTGAAGGACTGAATAGAGGGGGAGGCTACCGTACCAGCTGAGAGGCTATTCCAGACTGCGACCACTTGGTTTGAAAAGAAGAATTTTCGATAGTTGGTACTGAAACGAGGATTGGCAAGTTTGTATTGGTGGCCCCTAGTGGAAAATGAAGGCGCGAAAGAAAAGTAATCGTCAAACCGTAAAGCAACATGACGGTGGATGATTTTATAGACAAGAAGGTCTGCTTGCAATCGACGCAGTTCAAGCGGTTCAATGTTGGTGGCAATGAGGCGCTCAGGATAGGATAGGGCACCCATTCCAGGCAGGAGCCGAGTAAAGCGACGTTGAACTGACTCGAGAGCAGAGCATCGATGCTGCACCCTTGAGATGGGTTCCAGGCTGGAGAAGCGTATTCGAGGCGGCTGCGTCAAACGTTTTGTAGAGCTGGATGAGGAAGTTTCTGTTTCTGACTGCAAGGCTGTTGAAGAGCATGTTAACCTTAGCTGACGCCGTGTGAGCAACACTTCTGCAGTGCTCCTTGAACCGCAGGTCTGAGCTGACACCAACTCCCAAATCACGAACGCAGTCTGCTCTGCTGTCGTTGCATACCATGTAGTACACCATACCGTGCATACCATGTCGTTGGTATCGTTTACCATATCGCTTTTAACAAATTGTTGAGCACAATGGACTCATTAGAAAAACAAGTTGGCTGGGGGGAGGACCGGGGGCAAACGACAGGGGGGAAACGTCCAGGGGGGAACTGGTAGGGGGAAACAACCTGTTGCCACTACTTCTACTCCCGTAAATTCTCAGATAGTGCTCCCTCTCCAGGTAGCGGTAGCAATAGCGGCTACCCGATGGTTGCAACAATACTGCCCCCTCTTCAATAATTCTATTATAGCACCCGGGGCAGCATTGCTCCAACCGTCGGCTACCAGGGGGGGCACTATTGGAAGAAGGAAGAGTAGTATTATCGGAGAGCATAGCACTACGATTGCGGGACATTATTGCAGCAGCGACGACGGCGCTATTGCTGCATCCTTCACAGCTATTGGAGGCTGTACTTCGCGTGACGACGAGTTTCTAGGAGGACCTGACACTTTCGACTGATACAGGGCGCGATCATAGCCGAGATTGGGCAAGTCTCTGCTGTTGCGTGCGCCGATGCGACCACCCTTCTTGGATACGCCGGGCTGTAGGGTATGCGGTCATCAGAATCGCTTACCGCATCGTCGCTTCCCTGACGCCTGCGCGTCACTGCGCTGATTGAGGTGCTGCACCGACCCGATCGAGAATCGCCGACGGCCGCTGTCGTATGGTATGCAAATGCTGTTTTTTTGCTGCTGCTACTGCTTTTAATGTGCGCGCAGGGTGTGTGAGACAGGGTGGACAAGGTGTGCAGTGCACTGAGACTACACGAAACCCGCGAGCACGGCACACACACGCGCACGCAGGCACGCACGCGCGCACCGGCACGAAAGAACGCACGCACGCACGCATGCACGCGCGCGCGCGCACACACACACGCACGCACGCACGTACGCACCCACACACACGCACGCACACACACGCACACACACACAGATGAGTCCCTGAGTAATATTGCGCAATTCCCGCACAAGCCGTGAAAAGGACAACACAACAGCGATTCCACAACAATCTCTCTAGATCGCTTGTGCTTCTCTCTATGCTCAACTTTCTCTCTTTCACCATACATGTAACCGTGTGGAGAGGAGGGGGGGGCGGTTTCCACCCACAGTTCAGAGACCCTACCCCCCCCCCCCCTCAACATTTTTCACCCCATACCCCACCCCCAAGTATGGTCTCCGATCCGCCCCCGGCTCCAAAAACCTGGTTGCATGTACGCACATGGCATCTCTTTGTTCACTTGTCCACCAGTTCCATCTCTTCGAGTACCAAGTAAGCGACTGGGGCGATGTCGTCTTGGGAATGCGTGACGACGCGCTGCTTCAGAGGTCGCAGTCTCCGCTTGAACAGCGGGCAGTCGAGAACCAGCGTCTCAAACTCCCCGCCCTCACCGCAGACGTTCGCGCTGAACTTGGCCTTCAGCGACAACAGATGAGATTCCATCTCCGCCAGACTCTGGCATGGGAGGGACTGGGCTTTGTTGTTTTGCGAGCGCAGGCATAAATGGACAAATTGCATACAGCTAGCTGTTACGTTTGACATATCGACCAAAAATGCTGCGCCGGGCACATTTAACGAGTGACCATGAGCATGCAGCAGTCTACCCTTCCTCCTCACCCGCAGTAAATCAGAACAGTGGTTAAAACAGATGGCAAAGCAATTCAGTCCCTCCCTAGATGCTGGGGTCCCAGTCCGAGACAGGCGACTTTGATGAGGATCGCATTCACGCCTGAAACAACAGAAGGTCGATGGTTAGTTAGACTGAATTGAACAACTATGGCTGGCCTAATGTCGCCAAAATTCGCAATGACCGATGGACGAATGTTTCAACTGTTCCATAAATAAAAACCGACAATGACCAAACCGACAATGACCAAAACCGACAACAACATTCAACTGTTCCATAAATAAAAACCGACAATGACCAAACACACTACGTCTCATTCGCCCTAGCCGATACGCCACCCAGTGAACAGTGAGTAAGATTTCAGTGTTTGGATTTCAGGATTGAACAACCAGAGCATTTCGAGAACGTTTGTGACTGTAAAGCCCGATTTACAGCCGCCGGATAGTCCGCCGGACTATCCGCCGGACCCGCTCGCGGACCCGGTCTTTCGATTTACAGCCGCCGGATAGTCCGCCGGACTATCCGCCGGACTCGAGTTGACCAACTTTCAATAAAGTCCGCGGACTAGTCCGCGGTCTTTTTTTTGAATCTGGCGGAAACGCCTTCCGAGTACAGATATTGCGCAAGTTTTCGTACTTGGAAGTTTCTGAAAGCGCACTTGGAAGTTTCTGACAGCGCACTTGGAAGTTTCATGCCGCTGCTGCCGGGCGGGAGAGCTAGAATTGAACGTAATTTTTGTTCTTCTTTCATAATAGTGCTTTCGCTGAGCTCTGAGGTGGCGCTGTTGAGCTGGCCGGTCGTCGCGCCGACGCTTGTTTCGAATTGTTTTCTACCGTACCGACAAAAGTACCCGTTCAAAAGAGGGTGTAGACGCGCATTTCTAAAAAAAGACCGGCGGATAGTCCGGCAGCTGTAAACGCGCCTTTTGACCGACGGACTCCGTGTCCGAGTCCGGGGCCGGGTCCGAGTCCGTGACCGGGTCCGGGTCCGGCGGCTGTAAATCGGCCTTAAGGAAGGCTGTAAGGAACCGTAAGGCAGTGCGCATAAAAATTCCAACGCACAGATATTGAAATTTAAAAAAAGCAAAATAACCGTACAAACCGTCTTGTATCATGTCCTGTAGCAGTTGAGTCTGATCCTTCCTCCACAGGTAGCAGAGGGGCTCGAGACAGAGACGGACGCAGATGGCGCGCACTCGGCGCGTCTGATACTCACTCCAGATGGCCCCTGCGCTCACTCCTGCAAGCCGTGTTAGCTAGACTTGTTGACATAGGTGCTCAGGGGGGATATTTGGGGGGGGGGGGGGGGTGGTGTACCCCTCCCCTGGAAGACCCTATCCCACGACCCCTCCCCTGGCTTTTATTTTCTGGAGCTTCAAGCCAATTTGTCTTGTAAAAGTGGCAAAAGTGCGCCTGCGGCGCTGACTTTTTTGTACTTTGTAGCCTCAGAACACTGCGCAAGTCATCATGTCTTGTTTGTGAGTCAACACAACGGCTCTCTCAACAGTCTTCACAACTGCAGGATCAAAGTGTTTCTTTTTCCTTTTCAGTGTAGTGTGACCCAAAAAACATTAAAAGTGCAATTTTGACTGGGACGTTTTACACGGGATGGCTTTAGACCCACACCCCCCTGCTTCAGACCCAACCTAAACCTATGCTTTACACTATGCCTACAAAGCTGCGGCTGCAACTGCAAGTCAGGCTGGGAAATTGCACTGCACAGTGCAGTGTGCGTGGCCCTTCCCATGCACTGCACAAATGTTACAGTTCTTGTTTGTAAGTCAACACAACCGCCCTCAACAGTCACACCCAACGGCATAGGTGAACCAGAAATTGGGCCAGGGGAGGGGTAAATCGCCAAAATTTTCAAAAACAGGGGGTGGGTAAATTGGGATTTTCAGGATGAAGTTTTATACGGCGGAATTGCACAAAAAATGGTACTTATTCGCACCTAAAACGGTTCAAAACGTGATCTGAACGCCATTTCTATGTACCTTTAAGTTGCAAAGTACAAAAAGACAGCGCCGCAGGCACACTTTTTTTAGGTTTTTCAAGACAAATTGGCTTGAAGTTCCAGAAAATGAGAGCCAGGGGAGGGGTCGTCCCGAAAGTCTTTCGGGATAGGCTCTTTGAGGGGAGGGGCATACCACCCCTATACCCCACCCCTAGGCACTTATGCCCAACGGGCTATGCGATTACGATCGTCATCATTAACACTGAAAAGGGACAGAAGCCACTTTTCTTATATCAGCCAGTTGAAAAACCTCTTTTACAATTTCTGTAAGAGGGGGGGGGGTTGCAGTAGTAAGGTTGTGGCGGACTGGGCTGGCTGGAGAAGGTACCTTTCCAGTCACATTCACATGCATGTCACATAGATGCACTGATGTCAGTCTCTGAATGGAGTCAGTAACCACCTTGTACTTGAGGGTGTTTCTCTTGTACCCTCTTGAGGAGTCGGTAAAGGTCTTCGACCTCGTCGTCTTCAGTCGGCTCGTAGTCGAGCGCCCTCGAGCGCGCGGACCCTTTGATCTCCTGCCGGTACAGCGGCAGACCCATCGCCTCAGCGTAGTACTGAACTGCTTTCACTTCTGTGAGGCGCACAAAAATGGTCCACTATTACCCCTTAAAGCGTGACTACCCACCTTTTTGTAAACGTCCGTGACTACCGGTAGTCACGCTCAAAAAAAGTTGCTATCACAAAGTAAGAAAATTTGGTCTAGTGAATGATACCAAACACTAGGGTTCATGATTGAGGAATTAGTGAAGATTTTTTAGCCGTGACTACCGCGTGACTACCAATTTTTGCTATACTAGTTAGTGTGCAAATTCACCAGTTAAAATAAATTTTCCTTAACCAACCCCTTAACCTGCGTAATGGGATTTGCTGATAAGTGAAAATCATTTTCAACCACTTGCCACACTAGTCAATCTGCTCAAAAATTCGCTGCTTGGCAGTTACATCAAATGGGTTAAGAGACTAACACTAACTATAACACTAGTGATAGACATGAATTGGAATATTCTCCAACCTTCAGCAAACATGGCTCATGAAACGAGTAAGCAAAACGAGCATGAAACAACGAACAAGCCATCACATGCTGCTCATGTCCACACACTTGTCCATGCCTTGTCCATCCAGCTTCACCAATGTGTACACTCACAAACGAGGTAAGGCCAACAGCTCACACCAAGAATACTTACGCATCACTTTTCAACCTAGTTAAAATGTAAACCCTGTATGAGACATGGCAAAAAGATCCTATTACTTAGCGCACACCACTAGATTTTGTCAAAATTTTTGACGTTGTCGTATTTTTGGTCTGTCCTGCATCACTGGGTCATCATACAAGTAGGTAGCCGATTCATGAAATCTGGCGAAACAGCCACCAGTGATGCATAGAGCAACTCCGCAGAGTCGACAGTAGACATTGGTATGGACCCTCTGCATGTGACCTTGACACTCGTTTCTTTTCTAAATGCATTGTGACCTCAGGAATAGGTATGCAGATTATAAATTAGTCAGCCATACCTGTCCCCGCATTGGTAGATGTTTCAAGTCAGCTGTTGACAGAAGTCGTATCTTCTGTACCTCGTGTATTGGCTTTTGGTTTGCCATGGAACTGGTCTTCTGTTCTCCAGCACCAGTCAGCGGTCTTAGATGTGATGTTGGACCTTGACTTTTCAGTCGCAGGCCAAACTCAAGCAAATTGGCTGCAAGTTCCTCCTTTGCAGCAGCATTTGTTGCCTTGCTGTTGGAAAACTCCTTGTAGATGATGAATGAATTTGCGGCAAACCAGTCCAGAGATTGAAGAAAGGTTCCAGAAAGGTACCAACGGCTAGTCCTGTGTCTAGACTTCACAGATGCGCACAGTTGGTCACTAAACAAACAGAAAATGAACTGGTGAAAGCAGCAAAGTCAGAAAACTTAAAACCACATACTGGAGGTCCACCCCTCCCATGTGCTCATTAAAGTCCTTGGCTGTGGCTGGTTGACAAATTTTCATTCGATATACAGCTCCTTTACTAGTTTTGCCTTTACGGTAGCATACAGTGGACTGCTCATTGACACTTGGCAGTGATGTCAAAAATGTGACTGGTTTGGCATCCATCCATGTCAGTGCCACAGTGTCACCTGAACAGAGCAATTGAAGCAAACCAGTACAAGAAGAGTTAAGAAAATTAGTTCCATGTGACATACCATGTGAGCTCTGCATTTTCAGTGTGTGTCCTCTTTTCAATTGTTTCACTTGTGCAGGCGTGTTGGCAGCTCTGCATGACTGCATGATTTCAGTAGGCAAATTTTTCCGCTGCTCACGTCTCAGAGTCCCACAGAAATATGTATTGCGTCTCTCCATTGCATAGTTAAGGTGAACAGTTGTGTAGTAACGGTCGGTAAATACCTAAACAGTGTTTCTTAATTAGTGAAGTGATATACATTTTAATTAACAAGTGAAGACATACATAAAATCCTTGGTCCAAGAAGCTCTGCAGACCATACTTAGTATCGCCCCTCAGTAATGAATAGCAGATGGCTACTATTCTGCCCCAAACTTCTTCAAAATCAACATGGCTGCTGGAGTGCAGCATGGTCGCATATACATAACCAGTTTTGGGGTCGCAGAGACAGTAGTACTTTAGTCCTTCTCCGCGTGGTTTGCCTTTGATTATCTGCACTAGACCACTTCGGCCCTGAACTTTTCAAGGTTGGCACATACACACAAGTAACTAATGAGTAGTTGTGCAAACCTTGAAAGATGCCATCTCTTCATCTAAACTAAGACGTTGTGAAGAGGGGTGCCTCATTCTCTGCATTTGTAGCTGGGCTAGTTTCAAATAATGTTCAACCTTGTAAATTTTGTTGCGTGACTTTTCCTCAGATGTGTATTCCTTTTCTACATAGAGGCGGATTTGCTTGTACCAGAGTAAGAATTTGCTCATGGAAATACCAGACTTTTGGATGAATCTGTCTTGGTTTTGTTTTTTCCAGTAAACTTTCAAGTTTCGTTTTTTATTTGTGTCCATGTAGAAAATTATTGCAATGAACAATACAGCATCATCCAATCCCAGTTCTGGCCAAGTGCGAGGCAAGGCCAAACGTCCAGAGACATTGGTGCAGCGCACCATTTCCTTAATACAGCTTTGTGACATTTCCAGGAAGACCTTTGTCAATGGTTTCCCAGTATGGTCTGGTGTTGTGTTTGGGGCTAAACCATCACATGGGTTCCATTCGGTGCTTGGAATCATCTGATGCATGCCATGCTTCCAAGAATAGTCTTCGGGTAGTGGAGACAAGTGAGTGGCCGCCTGTGCTGCTAGTTCACTGGGTATGCACTTGGCCGCTTTTCTCAGCTGTGCGCTGGTACTAGTTTTGACACTAGTTTTGGGCTTGGTTGGAATACTCTTTTCATCATCTGAGCTGTCCAAAGCAGAACCAGTTTCAGAGGTGTCTCCGACAAGGACTTCATCCTCTGAATCACTGTCATTCTCAAGGTTAAATTCTCTTGTCTGGTTAACATGTTTTTGTTCATTCCCAGTGTCAGACTCTCCACTTTGCATTGGGTCCTAAACAAACACTACTGTTGCACTGTAACACTGGTTTTGCAAGCTATGAAATCCATACCAATTCAAGAGACACTGCGTAAGCTGTTTTTGTAGCCATGACAACTGCCCCAGCCACTAGTTAGGAATTGCTTAACTAAGTACAAGCAGCAGCTTCTGACGAGCCATTGCTGCGCTGTGAGTAGAAACTGGTTACCTAGAAACTGCTCAACATAGTAACGCAGAAACAGTAATGAACAAGGTAAGTGATAATAAAATCAGTGGATTTTTCTGTCAACAGCTTCTATTCTAGTTAAGCGAGTTGTCCCAACAAAAGCGACAAGTTGTGCATGCAACGGGAAACCTATACGGTGGGGCAAAAAATTAAAGCACTGAGAATCAACTTACCTAGTTGTAGCTGCCAAAACTTTTCACGAGATCGCACCATTTTAAAGCTGAACTGCCTTACTCATCGTTACTATTGCTTCCACTTTTCTCGCTTCCTTCACTTTTCTCCTCATGGCTCTCTTCGGGATGCTCGCTTTCCGCCAGCTTCTGCAGCCTCGATAGCTCATCGGGGTCCAGGTTGGCCAGCTCATCTTCCAGCTGGTCCTTAACTGGTGCACATACTCATCATAAGCCACTACACTGTACAATACCTCGTCAGCCTTGCGGTCCACCTTTTCCTTCTTCTGTTTACGCGTCCCTGCCGACGCCGCGCCCGAAACCTTGCGCTTGACAGGCTTGACAGGCTTGCCCCAGACTGGTGGCGTCAGCTCTCGGTCGCCAGCCGTTGGTGGAAACGCCGCTTAAACAGTCATTGGCTACCCGTTAATGCTAAATGCCGGTTGACTAGTGAATGATTCATACGCAGTTTCTGGTTCTCTTCCCAGGCGCTGACGTCTTTTTGCTTCAACAGGTCCGAAGGGAGCTGGCACTTCTCGTGTGTCGGCTTCTTCGTGCGGCGAAACACTGATGAAGCAGTCCGCGATTTGGACCACGACGCCCAGACGTTGGACATCGTGTCAAACACGACCTGTTTTTTCTGCACCTTAACTTTCAAAACGCATCATTAGTGCAGAGGAGTCAGAACTAGTGAGGCACGTACGTCATTGAGGTCACAGTCCTTCAAGGCGATCCGGAAGAAGGACCGATAGAACTCCGGCTGCTGTGCGATGATGAACTCAGCAGTCACCTCCGCACTCTTCTTCCACGTCTCAGTGCGGACAGGCCTTTCGCCTAAACCAATCAAGAAATTTAGCACTTGCTCATGCACTAATCAAGAAATGCACCAACCATTGATGTAGACGGGACCTTGCAGCTCAGACAGGAGACTGCTGTTCAGCGCCAGCACCATCTGTTTGGCGTATTCAATCTCCCCGGCGGTGGACCGCTTTAGATCGTCAGTAGTGGTGCAGCTTGCCTCCGCCAGCTTCTGCTTCTTTTCAGCCACCTGTCTGGCGTGCTGCACAACTTCGTCAGGAATCCGACTGTCTTGGGGCAAGAGAATGTTCGTCCCAATCTCAGTCGGGTAGCCGTAGCATGCCGCGCCACGCACCAGGGAAACAAAAGTGCTGGCGCGAATCCTGACGTAGTCAGTGCCCTCTATTCCCTCCTCATGCAACTTGTTCAACCTGTCTTTCTGCTCACTCTGCGACTTGGAGTCGACATGCTTGCCGTCATGTGCCGGGTGGGGTCGCTGCTGCAGTGGAATGGTTTTCATCCTTCGTTTCTTCCCTTGACTGGTGCCGACGCAAGGAGAAACGCTGCGACCTTCACTAGTGGCACTTGTCATAGCAACCGTTCGGCTTGGGATGTGTGACCCCTTGTCCAGCTGCCTGTCCAGTATCTCTTGCAGCATCTCTTCTCGACCTTTTCCAATGCTCAGCTTCTCTTTCAAGGTCTCAATGTTCGCCTTGAGACTTTCAATTTCCGTTTTCAACAGGCTGACAATGGCCGCTCCACCACCGTCACTAGGCAAGGCCTTTCTGGCGAGTTGGGCCTCCAGTTTGCGGACCTTTTCCTTTAGGTCTGCCTTGTCAGCATCCAGCTGAGCGATTTTAGCACTCAGCTCTTCTTTCTCCGTCTTCAGCGACAGTTTCTTTTCATTCGCGACTTTTGCTGTCAGGACGGCTTTTTGGAACTTGACTTTCAGCAGGTCATGCTCGTCCCTCAACTGAGACAAATCTTCCTTTAACTTGTCCAGCTCCATTCTAGACCAAAGGACTAGTGAATCGTATACATACACTAGTGCTGCAGCACATGCACGAGTGCATGCGCTGCAGTCCTCACTGTACTGGTGCTCAACATGCTTCGGTAGTGTAGTCACTCATTCACTAGTGAAACTGATGTGTGGCTCATTTACTAGTGTAATTGCAGTGAGGCAAGCGACACGCATACCGGACTCAATATAACTACATACTTCGCTCTCTCGACATAGGCCTTCGCTGAAGCCATTAGCACTAGACGGATTAGCAGATCGCACCTTAACAAGTCCTTCGGTTCTGGCTTAGTGAAGGAAAAGATGCAGATAGGAACACTCAACATCAACAGTCACCCAACTCTCTCAACATCTATTCCATGTACACGTGCGTCACAACAAAGATCACGAGTTAACTATTACTTCACTCGAGTTTCTTCTGTTTGGCTCTTGCTTTTTCAATCAAAGCTCTGCGCTTGAGCGGCGTCAGCCGGGCTGCAATGAACCATGTATGGTAATGCAGAACTAGTGTACATGTGCAACACACATACAACACTAGTGTACACAGAAACACTCCCATGTACCTAGTTGCTCCTTCAGAGATTGCACAGCATCACCACTTGACTTGTCGGGGACAGTCTTGGCCGTTTCAACGCTGGTGCCGTCTCGCTGTTCACTGCCACATTGGTTCTGTTTCCCTTTCACTGTCTCCTTCTCCAGTGATGCATTGCTAGGAATGTTCTGGCCAGCCATGGGTTCGGCAGCCACGTCAGGCTCTTCGCCGTGTACCTTGCCTTCACTGGTAGTCTCAGAACAAATTGATTTGTCGGCACTAGCATTGTCAGCCTTCGTTGTTGCCTTGTACTTGTGGTAGAACCTCTGGAACTGTCTGAGGCCTTCCCAGAGGTATTTCGCCAACTGTTCTTCCGGAACAGATGACAACCTTTGCTTGATGTACCGAATCACTGACTGGATTGGTTCTGGGTTGCTGCTGATCATTTTTTCCAAGGTGCCACCCACTCTGGGCCCGTTTCCATTCCTGGGAGAGTGCTCAAACAGGAACGGCTTCGGCATATCTTTTGCCAAGAATCTCATATGTGAAAAGAATTCTCTGAAGCAGTGCCACACATGTTCACTAATCTTTTCACCGCTCACTTGTTTTCCTTTAGCTGCCCACAAGAATGTGTCAATTTTGTGGCGCAGCCCTTCTGGCATCACATCAATTTTGAAGCCACTCAAAATGGTTCCTTTTCCTTTCTCATACTGCAGAAATCCAAAGGGAGTGAGGGTCTTCAGGTGCTGCAGCTCAAAGTCTGCCTCAATATCTGTGCCGCTTTGGACACTTTTCACTGAGTGAATGATGGTGTCCTCAACTGTGCACAGGTTGAATTGCTCATCTGTCGTGACCTCAGGTGCTTTCATACGCCGAAGTCTCTGCAAAGGAACAGCTCAGTAGGCTCATTACCTAGTTCAGGATTTCTCTCACCAGTTTTGTGATGTCGCTCTTGTTGATTCCATTGTCTTCCAGCAGTTTTTGCGCTTCACCAAGAATGCTGTCTGCATTCGAAATGACTGAGTCGCGTGAAACTGAACCAGTTTAACATGTGACCTCTAGGCACATCACTAAGAAATGGTAGAAAACGAACGCATACACTGGTCTGTGGCGTGCACACTGCTGGCCCCTGCACCTTGCGCCTGCATTGAAGGAGTGGGTTGCTGCATTGAAGCAGTGGATTCTTGATCAGGCCATTGAGCCAGAGTCGTTTCAGTGGCAAAGGTCGAAGGAGTGAAGATCGTTCGAACACACGTCGGCACCTTTTTGTGGGGAGTGACCAGCTGTTCTTTTCTAGGGGCAGGACAGAACGCTTCTGCCAAGTCCAACTGCGCCTCAGTTGGGAGTTGCTCCTCAACGGCTTCACTTGTCACACCCTTGACAAGTGAAGTCAGTTGATCTGCACTCAACTTTGCGTCAAGAGATTTGGCAGTTGAGAGCAAGTTTTCTATGAGCAAAGACACTTGTGAGGCACCCTCACACTTTGTAAGCTCTCTTAGGAGCTTAACTTGTTCTTCACAGTCAGTGGCGTGCCCTTTCACAGTGTCCAGTGCTGACTGCAAGTCACTTCTCAGATGCTCTGCAATAGCACAGCCTTTTTCCAAATCCACCACTACCTAGTGAAAAAAATAATAACCTTTTGTTGACTTCAGCTCTTGCCTAAAGCTGTTGACTTCATCTGAGACGGTGTCCACAGACTTAATCATGTCCCCACTGCAGTTTTCATAATAATTTTTCAGTCCAGACAAGACTTTGTCAGCGACTTGCTTCACTGATTGTGTAACGATTTCAGAGACACTAAACCAGTTAAGAGACCATGAACCACACCCCTACTCATGCAAAGGAGAGGACTAACGCTGAGTGGGACAAATCCAGTTGCAGTTTCTCAGCGTCTTTCTTGCTCGTCTTCTGTTCTTTTGACTTTTTTACTTGTCTTGCTGCAGCAAAAGCCTCAAGCCGAATTGGTGTCTCGTTGACCACCAGCTCAGTTGCAGAGCTCACTGGCGCAACAGAACTGCACCTCCTACGTCTGGTGTCATGCGTTCCACCAAAAGGCGGAACAGCACCAGTGATAGCATCGATGCCATCAGACAGTCGTGTCACCCTACAAATTTACCACCAGTGTACGTTCAAAGGAAACCAGTTTGGGTAACTTACTTGAAGTTTGTGACATCTTTGAATCGGTGGACTTTCCACACTTTAATCTCCTTCACCGCTTTCCCCTCCCTTGATTCGTCCAAGTCATACAACAGAATGTCATGGACAAAGTGATCCACCAACTCGATCAAGCATCTGTGAATCTGTCCGTGAACCAAAATTTCGCAGATGTGGCCAGCATAATTGACATCTGGCTCATTCCGTCTGCTCTTCCCAGACTCGATGCCTTCCAGAACACTGGTCATGCGAAGTTTAGCATCGTCTAGTCTAATGTCGGCGGGAATGGGCGCTTTGAATAGCGACAGTCTGCATCTCCAATAGTGGTGGTACTGAACAGACAACATATTTAAAACTAGTGCATCGGTCTGGACATTAGTGCAAAAATGACTTAACCGATTTGTCTGTGCAACCACTTTGGCTGAAGTCGCCCTTGTAGTACACATCCCCCCTTCTGTCGACAAAAGACGAAAGTACTGATGCGGTCCAGTACTTGCCCTCGTCCGCCACTTGGATGCACTTGTCCCGTTTAATTATCTCCTTGCCTCCATTGTCATACGCAGTTTTGTAATACTAAAACGTCTCTTTCTTGGTCCAAAACCAAAGTACAACAGCTAGACGCGCAAATCTTACATTGTCCATTGCCCTGAATATTTTCATTTTCTCATCAGTGTCCAGTCCAGAAAAGGTGCCGTTGTTGCCCCTTTCAATGGCATCAATGCACAAACACTTTCTACCGACCACCTCAACTTTTCCAAGACTTTTTCCATCAGCCGAGTTAGTGACTTCCTAAATGCACATTTAATGTCTGTTGTCATTCCCTAGTGCATGAGAAACGCTAACCAATTTTCCTTCAAAGAGTGGAACTGGTTTGTCCAATCTGTCACTGTCAACCCAGTGATGACAGTCTGGGAAAAGGACCTCTCTCAAGATGGGCACGTCTGGATTGGATTCTAGTTCGCCAGCAGCTATGCTGGGAAAGCCCTTATGCCTTGAAAAGTCAGTGGGCAGTGGAACAATTTTGGAGAGTCTTCCAGAGCCTGCATAATGTCGGGTAATAATGCATTCATTCACCAGTGACACACCAACATTCACCAGTCATTCACCATTAACCTGTGACTGACTCTGCTAGGTCCTTCTCAGAGTCTTCTTGCTCCAAGCCAGACATTGCAGGCAATTCTAAATGCAACTTTGTTGGACAAGTGAAGAATGTTACATTTCTCCTCTTACCTTTTTCAGGAGTGACAATTTGAGGAGGCGGCACTAGTGATGGAGAAACAGCGAGTGGTGGACCACACAGAGTGGCTGGTGTGGAGCCAGATGTCAGACGCTCGTCAACTCCTTGGCGTTCCATGGTTTCCTGCAGCGGCAGAGGTCTCGCAGGGATGTCCTACATACAGTAATTTAAATTCAACAACAGACAACAGCTGTAGCGTTTCATAGATGAAATTAGGTGCACCTGTGCAGGTTCCAAGCCGCCATTTTTCGCGTTTTTGCCACTATTTTCGCCAATTTCGTCCATTAAAAATATTGAATATTCACAGCACCATTAGAAAGAGACACGAGAATCACAAGGCAGTGAGAAAGAACCAAAAAAAGAGACAAAACACCGGCCAATTCGCACCAGAACAACTAGTTTTGGGAAATGACCTCGCCTCAAGAACGCACAAAGGCAATTGCAATTTGCATATACAGCACACGTTGTTTTGAAGTGTGTATGGTACATCAGCTTCAAGTGTGCAAAACTTCCAGTCAAGACCATTTCACGCAAATAATGAAAAGCATATCATGGACTAGTGCAAAAACCATTCACTAATCTTGTACATTCAAATCCAGTTTGTGACTAACGTTGTTTGCAAGGCTGTACGGTCCGTCATTATGAAGGCCCAGTTGCAACTGAGTCGGCTACAAAATCCCATTCACTAATCTTACAACATGCTCTGCTGCAATTCGTCCAAAACAGAATAACTAGTGCAGAAAAAGCATTTATAATTAAATCTGTCTGCACGTGATCTTAGCACACTTCATTAACTTAATCCATTCACTTGTCATTGAACTATCACTGTAAAAATGCTCGATGCTCAGGTGCTATTGACAAGTGAAGACAACCTATTTTTTAGTGTAAATTTTTATTAACCTCCATTAACCTGCGTAATGGGTTGGTTAAGGATTTGAAGTTAAGGCACTTTTTAACTAATCTTGAGAAAAATGCTGTGGAGGTGAAAAAATGGCAAACTTTTTTCACTAGTCAAAAAACGCGTTTACCAGTTATCACTTGCTAGGACAAGTCCAAATTTTCTTGTCTAGTTAACCATTTTTAAGCCGGTAGTCACGATGGTAGTCACGGTAGTCATGGTAGTCACGCTTTAAGGGTTACACCCAGGGTTCCACAAATTAAAAAAAAAAACTTATTTTTTTAAAAAAAAAAAATTTTTTTTTTTAAAAAAAAAAAGTTGGATTTTTTTTTTTTAATTAAAAAAAAAAATTTCTCTGTTTTTGGGTAAAATTTAGCTTTTGAGTGGCAAAAAGGCGTTTAAATGGTGTTTAGATGGTACAATTAGTAGTTATTCATGCATAAACTTGCTTATTAGCACCAAAACCAAGCTCTTTTTGGGGTTCCCAACTGGTTCCCAACATAGTGCGATACCGTACACGACCATTTAGAGGCAGCGGCTTTGTCACCATTTGACTAAAACGATGCTAAATACGCTTCTAAAGGCTTTAGGGAAGCACTAGTACTTGTGTTTGACACTCGAATAGGCTAAAAGTATCTTATAGTACAGGTATTTGGCGCCAATGATGGCTCCTAAGTCAATTTAAAAAAAAAATTTTTTTTTTAAAAAAAAAAATTTTTTTTAATTTAAAAAAAAAAACTTGAAATTTTTTTTTTTTATGCAACCCTGGTTACACCCATAAGTTTAGGTTGATTTAAGGGCAAGGCTATCCCCGGGCAAAAAGCTTGAAATAGTTGGAGGGTTAGATTGAATGGAAGAAGTTTGGAGCAAACCAAAATAGGGCGCAAACATAGGGACTTTTTGGTCAAACAAAATAGGGCTCTGAATGTCGTGTGGGTGGCTCTACCGTAGTTTATGGTCGAAAAAAACAGTGGAAACAACGCAAAAGCACTCACATTTTTGGTCGACGTATAAATCATATTAATTAATTTAAATTAGGGTTTTAGAAAACAATAGAAGAAAACTGCACAACGTTACTACTGCGCATTGAAAGACGGAACCTCCATCGAGAGCAGGAAGGTATAAAGCCATGCTAAGCACACTGCTCTGGCTGTTTCAATTCGAATTTAAAAATAAATAAAGTGCTGTAAAGAAGTGCCAAAAAAAAAAGAAAAGCACCTCAACAGCGTTCTGCCCCACCGTCTGATACATGTAGCTGTCCGTCTCCTGCTTGCCGTCGGCCGAGTGCAAATTCGCCAGACACACTATCTCGTGTCCATTCCTAAACGATTAAAATTTAAAATCAATGCAAATTTCAAAAGTTTTGACGGAGGCAACTGCAAGAAATCACTTGACGCATTGCATGAGATTGTAGCAGCTGTCCTTGCCGCCGCTCACTAATCCAACGACTTTCATTGCGGTCTTTTAGTGAAATTTCGAATTGCTATCTAATTTATGCAACACACGCTCGATCGACAATAGCTTTTCGGAGGGGGCGAAGGAGCCAAAGGAGCGTTGTTGCGATCCACAACTCCTAGTGGGACGCAGTGGCACACAGTCGGACTACCGCATTCTTCGCCGAATAGCGTGTTCTTCTGTATGAAAATTCAACTGCATCGCATCACAGTCGCGGCAACAAGCGAAACGAGATAAAGCGCAAGATCGAGATTGAAGTTTGGGGTCGAGACGATAGCGTCAGCGTTGGCAGAGAGCAGCAGAACTTGTAGTAGCGCAGCCATAAGGGCCCTTCTGACTGCCTTCGAGCCTCCACCGGCCTTGGCTCGGCACCATATGCTCACCTTGGAGCTGGACCTCTTGTCCTTCTGTGACGCGTCTTCCGGTGTCTTGCCCCGAAGAGCGGATCGCTTGTCTACTCGCCCGTCTTGTGGTGACTGTGCTTTTTCCATGGTCTCCTTGGTGGTATTAGGAGTGGCGTGAGTTGGAGCGCGACAGACGAGTGAGGTGGTCAGGCATCGTGACCTTGCTCTTGGTTGTTTCTTGTGTTGGTTGTTGCTCCTCCTGCGCAGCTGGAGGTTCAGACGCCTCTAGAGCAATCCACTCGGCACTGGAGCTGGGCTGGTGGTGCCTGTGGAAGGAGACCGGCTGCTGCTGCGTCCACTGCGTGCGCGCAGTCTGGATGGGGATCTCCACGTCGGCGTCAGCAGCGGCGGGCTCTCCAGTAGGTGTTGTTGAGTCGTGCAGCTCGAGGTCAAATGGCTGATAGATGTGCAGAGTACACACTCTGGTCTGTGCTTCGTATTCCCAGTTGGTTAGACGAGTGCTGATACATTCAAGCAGCTCCAAGCGTCTGTCCTTGTCTGTCTGTTGTCTCAGAGGACCGGTGTTGCTGTCGTTTGTTGGTTCAATCACAACAGCGCTGGCGCTGTGCAGCGAGTTCTCATGGGCCATGGGCTGCATTTGTTCGTGTTTTAGCCGAGTCGGTTGTCTGTTGCGGAACTGACACGATGGATCACTGTTGCAAAAACCGGCTGTGTAGTAATTGGAACTGTTGAACGTCTGAGTGTGGGGTTGTGGAAGGTTGGAGCTCCGATGGTGTTGTGTGTGTGTGTCATTCCACCAGAGGGAGTCACTCGGCTAGGTGCTTCGTAGCTGAAGCTGTTGACATGGTCACTTGTTGTAGGCCTGCCCCTGTAGTTGTCAGGGCAGGAAGCGCTAGTGTGCATCGGCGAAGAGCAGGCGAAGCAACAACGAGTCCTGTCAAGGCGATCATTGCTGACACGTCGAGTGCTGCTACATAGCAGGCTGACTCTGCTCTCGCTGGCGCTTGTGACATTCCAAAACCAGTGATTCGTTAGGCCACACCACAGACATACGCGTCTGTTGTTATGGTTTGCTGGTCCCCACGACTGCGATCGGTGCCCACCAGGGTCTCTCCCAAAGCGCTGATCGAACCAAGCGGCAGCGGCCACTTGCGGCGATCCCACTGCCAAGTTGCTAAGCTGGGCTTGCCCATCTTCTGAGACGCCCAACGCGGTGGAGCTCCCTTCTGCGATAGCTCCAAGCAGCGCGAATGGCTCGGCAGCACTGGCGCTTCTACTCGCAGGCAATGCCCCACTCAGGCGCGATCTCAGGCTCTCTACCCATTCAACAAGTGGAAAGTATCCATTGACTGTATCGGGTATCGGGGCAAAGCACCCTCGCAGTGTTGTGCAGCGAATTGGCAGCGATAAGGAAGATTTAGCGCAAGGTTCCGATGTGGTCGTTGGCAGCAGGGTTGGCAGCGTCAATGACAGCGCGTCCATAGGCAATCTTTCCGAGTTCAAGCAAGAAGCGACCAAATTCCGGAACGGATTCGGACACAAGTTGTTTCCGGATGTGTAGCTCACGAATAGCGGTAGCCTTGTCCCGCGGGTTACGGCACTTGTTACGCAGAGCAGCCGATAAGGCCCTGGGGTAGTTCCTGACTGCAGCTGTGAGAGTGGCGGCGAACTCTGCTGCACGCCGAGTCAAACGGCCCAGCAGTAGCCGTGCTCGCTGAGCCTCTGGAGCAGAGCACTGCTCCATGACGTTGGATGGACACGGTTCGTAGCCACTTGTCGATCGAAACGGTCCCGTCCTCCGAAAAAGCGGCGTTGTTTACAGTTGCTCGTACACTGTGTGGTTGGCGTTCGCTGCGGCAAAGGTGCGCAATACGCAGTCTACCTGCTCAGCTCGGTGTTCCGCCGCGACCGTAGCTCCTGTAGGAAAGTGACCAAGTTGCAAATACTGCTCCTGGGAGATGGCCATGTTGTCGTCGCTCGTGCTCGATTGATGACCCGCTAGTGTAGGTCCGACTACGGTGGGTCCGACTACGGTAGATGCTTTGATCCCGTTTGCGCTGTCGTTACTGTCGGATGCACGGCGCACCGTTTCTGTAGAGTTATTGCTGTCGTTGGAGTTGACACTCGTTGGTCGTTGCGCGTCCCAGTGCGGCAAAAAAAAACAATGCGCAAAACGCTCTAACTGCGTAGAGCGCTTCGCACGCTCTCTGGCAGACACGGACTTTGAGGAGGTGGCAAACAGGAAAGTTAAAAATTTTCAACTACTACTACTACTAACGTACTTTTTTTCTTGCTTCTACTACTACTTCTTTCTCACGTAAACAAACTACCCGTTCCAGTCACCACCTCTATAACACCGCTTTCGTAACCGGTCGTCCACCCCTACCAGTTCCCCCCTGAGACGTTCCCCCTGCCGTTTGCCCCCACCCCCCTGATAGTTTCCCCCTGCCAAAAAAAAAATCTTTAATATAGGCAGGTGCGGCTGCTGACAACGAAAATTTCGCATTGTGTAAAAGCGACCTGTCTGAGCTGTCTCTGCCCAGCAGAATGCGATGCGTATTCACAAAACAGTGACCACCGCGCGGAAGTTGCAGAGACAGCACGAAGCACCTCTGCCCTCCTCCTCAGGCAAGGGAATCCATCCGAAGACGTCTCCCCCGGGCACCTTTTCACAGGCCGAAGCGGAGGGGAGGACGTGCTCAGCCTGAGAGCCGAGGTGCTGGAACCCCAAACCAGCTGCACCAACCCCGAATGCGCAGGGATGGGAGTTAACTTTTCCGCACGGTAGTGCATCGTTGCTTTTAAAACACTACTATATATACCCAGAAGGCGAATTGCAACATTGGTTGAGCAGGTTTGAGCATGGCGAGCACAATGACGAGTGCTGTCGGGAAATCGATAAAGCTGATGGAATATTGATCCCGAGTTCTTTGTCGAAACCGTGCGTAGTACAACGACTAGTGGAGATGATGAAAACCCGTTTTGCCGTTGTTTCACAACGCTTATCACATTAAAGCTCAATTAAACACCTCCCCCCCCGACCCTGCCCAGACCCCCCCCCCCTCCTCCAGATTTTCACCCCACCCACCACCCCCCCAGAAAGTGCCCGAACCCTCCCCCCCAGGTCCAATTCCCGGTTACACCTATGCTTTATTGTAGCATCGCAAAATTGTACGGTACTAGCCGCTTCAACTCAGGACTCCTGCTTGCAAAGTTCTCCAAAGTGGTTCAACTTCAATTTGTCTCATGAAATAAAATTCATGTTGAGAATACTCATTTGTACAATGATGAAGCACTGCAATGATGAAACTGCAAAGTGTTGGAATGCAGGTCAACCAAAGGCAATGCATGTCAACCAACGCATTTGCATGAATACTAAAGAATTGCTTGTAACACCCACTCTGTTTTAAATAAATTTCATATCAACACACCCACGACGTAAATTGGAGACATGCGCTGAGACTCGTTTGCAGAACTTTTGTTTTATTTTCTGTGGTGATGCCATGTGGCGGGGGGGGGGGAGGGGGAGAAAATAGGCTTTTCGGTGTTTATGTTTGTAAGTGGTGTATGTTCAAAAAAGTTTTGCTCTCGCAACCCAACACGAACAATCCGAAACATGCACAAAACGCGCACACAAAGAAGACCACGAACCGATGCAGGGGGGGGGGGGGCTGGAGAGAATGGGAGAGCCCGAAAATAGTTTATCGCCCAGAGGCCCCCAAAAGTCGAGTAGCTCAATGACCAATGGGAGGTTGGAGGCGAGAATAGGCAGAGATTGTTGCTATATCTAAGAAACCTTTCATCTCTTTTGTCGTTTGTCATTCATCATCAAAAACGTGCTCAGAAGTGATTCAGTATCAATATTTTCATGTCCTCAGTAGTGACTCATCTTCAATGCAATGTGTCATAAAATCATGCTGTGAATGCTCAGTTTAAAAACAACAATGACGAATCTGTAAAGTGCTGCAGCAAAAGCCAAAGGAAGTCAACCAATGCAACCAATGCACTTCTGCAATACAGGAAAACATTTCACCTTTTTTGTTGTAACGCTTTATTCTTGCGTCATTACATCTCCAGTCATTACATTTGCTAATGTTACATACATTACATTCTTGCTTTCATTACATAGTAAAAATTAAGGAAAAATTTGCAGGCGGCTGCAAAAAAGGTGAATATGTGACGCTCTTTTGTTGGAGCCCAGTTTGAAAAAGAGGGGTATCAATTAAGGCATGCCTCATTTATGTATAGCCACTTATGCTTTGCAGCTGATCAACTTCAGTTTGAACAAACTGTGTATAAAAACCAAACCAAACGCAGCAACACGTCACATATTCGGCATTTTTTTGTGTGTGTGTGCATAGAAAGGAGCAGTGGCAATCATAGGACCTATAACTGGACTGGAACACCCTGCATTCACATATGCCGCATGACTAAATGCCACGTGGTTGCAAGACAGGCAGGAAGGACCGCAGGGTCTTGCACATGGACCACTATGCAGACGTACGCACGCACGCACGCACGCACGCAAGCACGCACGAACACACGCACGCACGCACGCACGTACGCACGCACGTACGCACGCAAACACATTGTATAGGAGCAGTGCGTTATTGGGTAAATGCCAAAAAGGAAATGACGAATGGAGCCAGTACCATATGTATACCTACACATCACTAACTGAACTGTTGTGGCAATCCACATCTCACAAATGTTAGCAAGGTGCCAATTATTTATGTAGGAACTTTGGCTGTGCCAGGTCGATGGTAATGACCAGAGATAGATGAGATGTGAAAGGATTGCTGTTGCATTTTGGGTGAGTGAGATAGCTCACACAAAAAAATGCCGAATATGTGACGTGTTGCTGCGTTTGGTTCGGTTTTTATACACAGTTTGTTCAAACTGAAGTTGATCAGCTGCAAAGCATAAGTGGCTATACATCAATGAGGCATGCCTTAATTGATACCCCTCTTTTTCAAACTGGGCTCCAACAAAAGAGCGTCACATATTCACCTTTTTTGCAGCCGCCTGCAAATTTTTCCTTAATACAGTGTTTTTTCGTAAGACAAACATCGATGCGTAAAACCTATACAGGCACCCGCATGCACGCACGCACGCAGGCACGCACGCACACATGCACGCACGTACGCACGCACGCATGCACGACATATGTACCATGTATGACATATGTAGCATGCTTGGTAGAATCCCCTGAGTGCAGTAGGAGACACTCATTGTATAGAATGTGAGCATGTGGTTTGAAAATAGGTACGCATGTATTTTTCATTGACCAAAGTTGTGCACAACTAATTGTCATGCAAATGATACAAAGCAGGATGACCTATCAGCAAATGGCACAGCATGCAGAGAAACTACAAACAGAAGCCACTGCGGATAATTGTGTGTGTGCGTGCGTGCGTGCGTGCGTGTGCAGTTGTGCTATATTGCTGCATCGTAGCATAGTGATGTAAAGAATCAAAATGATCGCTATAACTAGGCGGTCAACTTTTGTGTTTTAGCCGAAGTGATGCGACGTACTCACATCGAGTTTTTTGTGAAGCAGCCGATTTGATGGTGTGCGTGCGTGCGTGCACATCTGCAGTGCCATATTGGTTCGTCGGAGCATAGCAGTGTAAAGAATCAAAATAATCTACACGTGCAGGCGGTCAACTTCCGTGTTTTAGCCAAAGTGATCCGACCTACCCATATCAATATTTATCGATTATTCCGGATGTGAAAATATTTTGGTGCGTCGGATCATGTTGACTTCAAGGAATGAAATGTTCGCCATCGAAGGGCAATCAACTTTATTATTGACGTTAATGCCCTCCGACGTAACCACACCAAAATATCGCCATTTTTCGTTTTCGGTATAATGGGGAGAGGCATTTGGTGCGTTCAATTTGGTCCAATTGTCAAAAGGGGTCTATTCCAGGTCATGCCGAACAACTTTTTCCTTTATAGCAAAGCTCTGTGATAAGCCGTTAGCGCGCCTATTAAACACAAACTTTTTGGCCGATATTTTTAATTGCTAATAACTCATTATCGGTGATGAAGTTTTAGGTTCAGTGACTGGCATAGACTTCCCATAAGAAACTGTTCAAGGAAATCAAAAAAAAATTGGGGGTTAATTGGGCACTTTTTCGAGATTTACTCTTGGTGGAAACCACCCCAAAAAAACGACTACGTCCGAAAAAACGCATAAAATCGACGATATCTCGAGTTTGGTAGGACGCAGAGACGATTCCTTTGGTACGCAAAATTGCAATCATGGGTCGCTTACACATGCCAAGTTTCATTCCAATTGCCCACGGCACTAGCGAGTGGCGCTCCAAAAACTGGGAGGAGAACACGAAAAAAAAAAAGACACTTTTCGGAAACATTTTCGGGCGTACCCCCTTAACGCACAGCAATACTGCAACGCGCTGTGGCACGTACGGTCCCCCGATGAGTGCGCTTCTTTTGACCCATAACGCGCCGAAATCGGTTCAGCCAATCAAAAGTTATGGGCGATCAAAAATCCGAATTCTCGCGCGCGCAAGTCGTCACATATTAGGGTTGTACGCTGACGCGTACACCCTGATTAGGCACTATACCATCTTGAGCAGACACACCATAAATCCCCCCATATAGGCAGGCAGTGGGCTAATTGTTTTAATCAGCCCTTCAGACCTTCAGAGTCAGCTAATAATAATTGGCTTTTTTGTAATCTGCATGGTTGCTCACATACATATGTTCATGCACCTTGATCTGCAGGCGCAAGGCCTTTGGACCTGGTCTAAGCTAGGATCGCGGTCCGACGCTTCCGATTCCATTCAAGCGCGCCGTGGGCGGGCGGTTTTCGGCGGGCTTGGGCTTGTGTCTTTCTTACGACGTCTTTTTTTGGCAAAGCACAATTGTTGCGTCCGCGTCCGCTGCGTCCGAAACCTAAGCGAAGCCTAAGCCTAAGCCTAAGCCTAAGCGAAGCATAAGCCTAAGCCAAATCAAAGACAAAGCATAAGCCTAAGCAAAGTCTGGACTAAGCCTAAGCAAAGCCTAAAATTAAGAAAGTTTTCATCGGATGCAGCAGCGGACGATGAAATTGTTTTCAGCTGTTGTTTTCAGTGTTCATCAATTGTTTTCAGCTGTTTTCTTTTTCGGGGAAATCCAAGTTCATTGGGCCATTGGACCGGGCGAAACGCACCACAATATTTCATTTATTACGTTTAATGCGTCGACGATCAGTGCTCAACGCCAAGAAAAACTAAAACAATGCACCACTAAAATGCTAACACATACACGCGCATGCGTGCGTGCGGCCACTCGCGAGTCCCCATGTGCGTGTGCGTGCGTGCGTGCGTGCGTGCGTGCGTGCGTGCGTGCGTGCGTGCGTGCGTGTGTGCGTGCGTGCGCGCGCGCGCGCGTGTCCGTGTCAATGCGTGTGCGTGCGTGTGTCCGTATCCATGTGCGTGTGCGTGTCCGTGTCCGTGTCCCTGTGCGTGTGCGTGCGTGCGTGCGAGCGCGCGTGCGTGCGTGCGTGCGTGCGTGCGCGCGTGCGCGTGCGTGCGTGCGTGCGTGCGCGCGCGCGCGCGTGTCCGTGTCAATGCGTGTGCGTGCGTGTGTCTGTATCCATGTGTGTGTGCATGTCCGTGTCCATGTGCGTGTGCGTGCGTGCGTGCGTGCGTGCGTGCGTGCGTGCGTGCGTGCGTGCGTGCGTGCGTGCGTGCGTGCGTGCGTGCGTGCGTGCGTGCGTGCGTGCGTGCGTGCGTGCGTGCGTGCGTGCGTGCGTGCGTGCGTGCGTGCGTGCGTGCGTGCGCGCGCGCGCGCGTGTCCGTGTCAATGCGTGTGCGTGAGTGTGTCCGTATCCATGTGCGTGTGCGTGTGGGTGTCCGTGTCCGTGTCCATGTGTGCGTGCGTGCGTGCGTGCGTGCGTGCGTGCGTGCGTGCGTGCGTGCGTGCGTGCGTGCGTGCGTGCGTGCGTGCGCGCGCGCGTGTCCGTGTCAATGCGTGTGCGTGCGTGTGTCTGTATCCATGTGCGTGTGCATGTCCGTGTCCATGTGCGTGTGCGTGCGTGCGTGCGTGCGTGCGTGCGTGCGTGCGTGCGTGCGTGCGTGCGTGCGTGCGTGCGTGCGTGCGTGCGTGCGTGCGTGCGTGCGTGCGTGCGTGCGTGCGTGCGTGCGTGCGTGCGTGCGTGCGTGTGTGCGTGCGTGCGCGTGTCCGTGTCAATGCGTGTGCGTGCGTGTGTCCGTATCCATGTGCGTGTGCGTGTCCGTGTCCGTGTCCATGTGTGCGTGCGTGCGTGCGTGCGTGCGTGCGTGCGTGCGTGCGTGCGTGCGTGCGTGCGTGCGCGTGCGTGCGTGCGTGCGCGTGCGTGCGTGCATGCACGCGTGCGTGCGTGCGTGCGTGCGTGCGTGCGTGTGCGTGCGTGCGTGCGCGTGCGTGCACGCGCGCGCGTGTCTATGTCAATGCGTGTGCGTGCGTGTGTCTGTATCCATGTGCGTGTGCATGTCCGTGTCCGTGTCCATGTGTGCGTGCGTGCGTCCCGCGTGCGTGCGTGCGTGCGTGCGTGCGTGCGTGCGCGTGCGTGCGTGCGTGCGTGCGCGTGCGTGCACGCGCGCGCGTGTCCATGTCAATGCGTGTGCGTGCGTGTGTCCGTATCCATGTGCGTGTGCGTGTCCGTGTCCGTGTCCATGTGTGCGTGCGTGCGTGCGTGCGTGCGTGCGTGCGTGCGTGCGTGCGTGCGTGAGAGCGTGCGAGAGCGTGAGTGCGAGAGAGAGCGTGCGTGAGCGAGGAGCGAGAGAGAGAGAGAGAGAGCCAGAGAGAGACAGAGAGAGAGAGAGAGAGAGAGAGAGAGAGAGAGAGAGAGAGAGAGAGAGAGAGAGAGAGAGAGAGAGAGAGAGAGAGAGAGAGAGAGAGAGAGAGAGAGAGAGAGAGAGAGAGAGAGAGAGAGAGAGAGAGAGAGAGAGAGAGAGAGAGAGAGAGAGAGAGAGAGAGAGAGAGAGAGAGAGAGAGAGAGAGAGAGAGAGAGAGAGAGAGAGAGAGAGAGAGACTTCCCATAAGAAACTGTTCAAGGAAATCAAAAAAAAATTGGGGGTTAATTGGGCACTTTTTCGAGATTTACTCTTGGTGGAAACCACCCCAAAAAAACGACTACGTCCGAAAAAACGCATAAAATCGACGATATCTCGAGTTTGGTAGGACGCAGAGACGATTCCTTTGGTACGCAAAATTGCAATCATGGGTCGCTTACACATGCCAAGTTTCATTCCAATTGCCCACGGCACTAGCGAGTGGCGCTCCAAAAACTGGGAGGAGAACACGAAAAAAAAAAAGAAGACACTTTTCGGAAACATTTTCGGGCGTACCCCCTTAACGCACAGCAATACTGCAACGCGCTGTGGCACGTACGGTCCCCCGATGAGTGCGCTTCTTTTGACCCATAACGCGCCGAAATCGGTTCAGCCAATCAAAAGTTATGGGCGATCAAAAATCCGAATTCTCGCGCGCGCAAGTCGTCACATATTAGGGTTGTACGCTGACGCGTACACCCTGATTAGGCACTATACCATCTTGAGCAGACACACCATAAATCCCCCCATATAGGCAGGCAGTGGGCTAATTGTTTTAATCAGCCCTTCAGACCTTCAGAGTCAGCTAATAATAATTGGCTTTTTTGTAATCTGCATGGTTGCTCACATACATATGTTCATGCACCTTGATCTGCAGGCGCAAGGCCATTGGACCTGGTCTAAGCTAGGATCGCGGTCCGACGCTTCCGATTCCATTCAAGCGCGCCGTGGGCGGGCGGTTTTCGGCGGGCTTGGGCTTGTGTCTTTCTTACGACGTCTTTTTTTGGCAAAGCACAATTGTTGCGTCCGCGTCCGCTGCGTCCGAAACCTAAGCGAAGCCTAAGCCTAAGCTTAAGCCTAAGCGAAGCATAAGCCTAAGCCAAATCAAAGACAAAGCATAAGCCTAAGCAAAGTCTGGACTAAGCCTAAGCAAAGCCTAAAATTAAGAAAGTTTTCATCGGATGCAGCAGCGGACGATGAAATTGTTTTCAGCTGTTGTTTTCAGTGTTCATCAATTGTTTTCAGCTGTTTTCTTTTTCGGGGAAATCCAAGTTCATTGGGCCATTGGACCGGGCGAAACGCACCACAATATTTCATTTATTACGTTTAATGCGTTGACGATCAGTGCTCAACGCCAAGAAAAACTAAAACAATGCACCACTAAAATGCTAACACATACACGCGCATGCATGCGTGCGGCCACTCGCGAGTCCCCATGTGCGTGTGCGTGCGTGCGTGCGTGCGTGCGTGCGTGCGTGCGTGCGTGCGTGCGTGCGTGCGTGCGTGCGTGCGTGCGTGCGTGCGTGCGTGCGTGCGTGCGCGTGCGTGCGTGCGTGCGCGTGCGTGCGTGCGTGCGTGCGCGTGCGTGCGCGCGCGCGCGTGTCCGTGTCAATGCGTGTGCGTGCGTGTGTCCGTATCCATGTGTGTGTGCGTGTCCGTGTCCATGTCCATGCGTGCGTGCGTGCGTGCGTGCGTGCGTGCGTGCGTGCGTGCGTGCGTGCGTGCGTGCGTGCGTGCGTGCGTGCGTGCGTGCGTGCGTGCGTGCGTGCGTGCGTGCGTGCGTGCGTGCGTGCGTGCGTGCGTGCGTGCGTGTGTGCGTGCCTGCGTGCGTGCGTGCGTGCGTGCGTGCGTGCGTGCGTGCGTGCGTGCGTGCGTGCGTGCGTGCGTGCGTGCGTGCGTGCGTGCGAGAGAGAGAGAGAGAGAGAGAGCGAGAGAGAGAGAGAGAGAGAGAGAGAGAGAGAGAGAGAGAGAGAGAGAGAGAGAGAGAGAGAGAGAGAGAGAGAGGGAGAGAGAGAGGGAGAGAGAGAGAGAGAGAGAGAGAGAGAGAGAGAGAGAGAGAGAGAGAGAGAGAGAGAGAGAGAGAGAGAGAGAGAGAGAGAGAGAGAGAGAGAGAGAGAGAGAGAGAGAGAGAGAGAGAGAGAGAGAGAGAGAGAGAGAGAGAGAGAGAGAGAGAGAGAGAGAGAGAGAGAGAGAGAGAAGGTATAAAGCCATGCTAAGCACACTGCTCTGGCTGTTTCAATTCGAATTTAAAAATAAATAAAGTGCTGTAATACTGCACTGCGCAATACGCAGTCTACCTGCTCAGTGTTCTGCCGCGACCGTAGCTCCTGTAGGGAAGTGACCAAGTTGTTATACTGCTCCTGGGAGATGGCCATGTTGTCGTCGCTCGTGTTCGATTGATGACCGGCTACGGTAGGTCCCACTACGGTGGGTCCGACTACGGTAGATGTTTCGATCCCGTTTGCGCTGTCGTCACTGTCGGATGTACGGCCACCGTTTCGGTCGAGTTATTGCTGTCGTTGGAGTTAATGTGCCGCGTTTCGCGGTCGCGTTGTATGTAGCTGGCGGTCGACGACGCGAGCGTCTCTGGCTGCGTTCTGGAAAGCCCCGTACGGGGCTCCAGTTGTTAGCTCTATGGGTTCGCTCTAAGACTGTCGGTTGCTCGCGCTCTCTCCACTCACTCCACTTCCTGCCACAACTGGCCGGCTCACCGGCGGCGCGGGTTTATCAAGAGACGGACGTGCCCGGCACAGCGCGCGCGCGAAAGCGGAAACGCAATCCGGCGAGCGCCCATTCGCACGCGCAGCTTACAAAGGGCCGAGCCGATGGCGCCGGTGTCGTGCACTCCCAGCCCAGACACAGGTGAGGCACTCGTTGGTCGTTGCGCGTCCCAGTGCGGCAAAAAAAAAAACAATGCGCAAAACGCTCTAACTGTGTAGAGAGCTTCACACGCTCTCTGCCAGACACGGACTTTGAGGAGGTGGCAAACAGGAAAGTTTTAAAAATTTGCAACTACTACTACTACAACTACTACTACTACTAACGTACTTTTTTTTCTTGCTTCTAAACAAACTACCCGTTCCAGTCACCACCTCTATAACACCACTTCCATAACCGGTCGTCCCCCCCCCTACCAGTTCCCCCCTGATACGTTTCCCCCTGCCGTTTGCCCCCCCCCCCTGATAGTTTCCCCCTGCCAAAAAAAACTTTAACATAGGCAGGTGCAGCTGCTGACAACGAAAATTTCGCATTGTGTAAAAGCGACCTGTCTGAGCTGTCTCTGCCCAGCAGAATGCGATGCGTATTCACAAAACAGTGACCACCGCGCCGAAGTTGCAGAGACAGAACGAAGCACCTCTGCCCTCCTCCTCAGGCAAGGGAATCCATCCGAAGACGTCTCCCCCGGGCACCTTTTCACAGGCCGAAGCGGAGGGGAGGACGTGCTCAGCCCGAGAGCCGAGGTGCTGGAACCCCAAACCAGCTGCACCAACCCCGAATGCGCAGGGATGGGAGTTAACTTTTCCGCACGGTAGTGCATCGTTGCTTTTAAAACACTACTATATATACCCAGAAGGCGAATTGCAACACTAGTTGAGCAGGTTTGAGCATGGCGTGCACAATGACGAGTGCTGTCGGGAAATCGATAAAGTTGATGGAATATTGATCCCGAGTTCTTTGTCGAAACCGTGCGTAGTACAACGACTAGTGGAGATGATGAAAACCCGTTTTGCCATTGTTTCACAATGCTTATCACATTGAAGCTGAAATAAACTGTACTTTCAAGAAGTAACATAAGCGTCTGAACCGTATACAGAGGTGCAGGCTGCCAGTATCGTTTTGGCGAGCAACCGTAGTGTGAGTTGTTATATCGTGGAATCGTGGAACGTTGTGTATGTGAGTTCACACGTTAGCGATGCTGCGAACCCGTTTTGCAACTGTTTCACAGCACTTACCACATCGCTTTTGGAAGGCACGCTCAAATGAATCCTGCTAACCCACGCCTTTCCCTCGCCAGCCTGGACTACCGCGGTACCCTGGGTTAAGAGTAGAGCACCGCATGGAGATACAGTACTCTGCAATTCGTGCCAGCAGTTCTTCTTTGTAAAAGCGAGCAGTCTCGTCTCGGTGGAACTTTCTGCCAAACTTGACGAGCTCTGTCTCAGCGGCACCGTCCACTTCGGCCGGCGCGTTGGTGGCGCAGCAGTCGATCGCCTCGTCAGCGATCAAACTGACAACAGCGCCTTGCGACTCGCTGCGCTTCGGCAGAGCGCACCTTCCATATCGACAAAGGCCAGCTCGGACGCAGCATGCTCGCAATACCGTCCCCTCTCCAATAGTAAGTACTCCACCGGGCAAACGACGGTTCAAACAACTGCGGTACTATTGGGGAATATACGGTATGTGCACGTAGGACTGTGCACTGCAGAGCTCTAAACTACGCAAAACGGCTGTGCTTGCGCCCTCCGACGCCGATGCGACCACCCCTTGGATACGCCGGGCTGTAGCTATTCGGTCATCAGAATCGCTTGCCGCATCGTCGCTTCCATGACGCCTGCGCGTCACTGCGCCCATTGACGTGCTGCACCGACCCGACCGAGAATCGCCGACGGCCGGTGTCGCATGGTATGCAAATGCTGTTTTTTTGCTGCTGCTACTGCTTTTGATTTGCGTGCGGGGTATGTGAGACAGGGTGGACAAGGTGTGCAGTGCACTGAGAATACACGAAACCCGCACGCACGGCACACACACGCGCACGCGCGCCCCGGCACGCAAGAACGCACGCACGCACGCACGCACGCACACGCACACACACACAGATGAGTCCCTGAGTGATATTGCGCCATTCCCGCACAAGCCGTGAAAAGGACAACACAACAGCGATTCCACAACAATCTCTCTAGATCGCCTGTGCTTCTCTCTATGCTCAACTTTCTCTCTTTCACCATACATGTAACCGTGTGGAGAGGAGGGGGGGGGGGCAACCACCCACAGTTCAGAGACCCTACCCACCCCCCCCCCCTCAACATTTTTCACCCCATACCCCACCCCCAAGTATGGTCTCCGATCCGCCCCCGGCTCCAAAAACCTGGTTGCATGTACGCACATGGCATCTCTTTGTTCACTTGTCCACCAGTTCCATCTCTTCGAGTACCAAGTAAGCGACTGGGGCGATGTCGTCTTGGGAATGCGTGACGACGCGCTGCTTCAGAGGTCGCAGTCTCCGCTTGAACAGCGGGCAGTCGAGAACCAGCGTCTCAAACTCCCCGCCCTCACCGCAGACGTTCGCGCTGAACTTGGCCTTCAGCGACAACAGATGAGATTCCATCTCCGCCAGACTGAGGCATGGGAGGGACTGGGCTTTGTTGTTTTGCGAGCGCAGGCACAAATGGAGCAAATTACATCCAGATAGCTGTTACGTTTGACATATCGACCAAAAATGCTGCGCCGAGCAGATTTAACCGAGTGTGTGTGTCGCATTCTTTGTTAGACGAACCTTCGTATGTGAATCAGAATAGTTGTTTTCAGATGGCAAAGCGATTCAGTGCAAAGCCCCCTCCCTCCCTAGATGCTGGGGTCCCAGTCCGAGACAGGCGACTTTGATGAGGATCGCATTCACGCCTGAAACAACAGAAGGTCGATGGTTAGTTAGACGGAATTGAACAACTATGGCTGGCCTAATGTCGCCAAAATTCGCAATGACCGATGGACGAATGTTTCAACTGTTCCATAAATAAAAACCGACAATGACCAAACACACTACGTCTCATTCGCCCAGGGGGGATATTTGGGGGGGGGGTGTGTACCCCTCCCCTGGAAGACCCTATGCCACGACCCCTCCCTGGCTTTTATTTTCTGGAGCTTCAAGCCAATTTGTCTTGTAAAAGTGGCAAAAGTGCGCCTGCGGGGCTGACTTTTTTGCACTTTGTAGCCTCAGAACACTGCGCAAGTCATCATGTCTTGTTTGTGAGTCAACACAACGGCTCTCTCAACAGTCTTCACAACTGCAGGATCAAAGTGTTTCTTTTTCCTTTTCAGTGTAGTGTGACCCAAAAACCATTAAAAGTGCAATTTTGACAGGGGCGTTTTACACGGGATGGCTTTAGACCCCCATCCCCCCCCCCTGCTTCAGACCCAACCTAAACCTATGCTTTACACTATGCCTACAAAGCTGCGGCTGCAACTGCAAGTCAGGCTGGGAAATGTCACTGCACAGTGCAGTGTGCGTGGCCCTTCCCATGCACTGCACAAATGTTACAGTTCTTGTTTGTAAGTCGACACAACCGCTCTCTCAACAGTCACACCCAACGGCATAGGTGAACCAGAAATTGGGCCAGGGGAGGGGTAAATCGCCAAAATTTTCAAAAACAGGGGGTGGGTAAATTGGGATTTTCAGGATGAAGTTTTATACGGCGGAATTGCACAAAAAATAGTACTTATTCGCACCTAAAACGCTTCAAAACGTGATCTGAACGCCATTTCTATGTACCTTTAAGTTGCAAAGTACAAAAAGACAGCGCCGCAGGCACACTTTTTTAGGTTTTTCAAGACAAATTGGCTTGAAGTTCCAGAAAATGAGAGCCCAGGGGAGGGGTCGTCCCGAAAATCTTTCGGGTAGTTGCAGTTGTAGTTGTACTTGTAATAGTAGTAGTAGTAGTGGTTTTGCTGGTGGTGGTCGTGGTGGTGGTGGTGGTGATAGTAGTAGTAGTTGTGGAGGTAGTTGTGGTTGTAGTTGTTATAGTAGTTGTGGTGGTAGTGGTAGTGGTAGTGATAGGCTCTTTGAGGGGAGGGGCATACCACCCCTATACCCCACCCCTAGGCACTTATGCCCAACGGGCTATGCGATTACGATCGTCATCATTAACACTGAAAAGGGACAGAAGCCACTTTTCGTATATCAGCCAGTTGAAAAACCTCTTTTACAATTTCTGCAAGAGGGGGGGGGTTGCAGTAGTAAGGTTGTGGCGGACTGGGGTGGGTGGGGAAGGTACCTTCCCAGTCACATTCACATGCATGCCACATAGATGCACTGATGTCAGTCTCTGAATGGAGTCAGTAATCACCTTGTACTTGAGGGTGTTTCTCTTGTACCCTCTTGAGGAGTCGGTAAAGGTCTTCGACCTCGTCATCTTCAGTCGGCTCGTAGTCGAGCGCCCTCGAGCGCGCGGCCCCTTTGATCTCCTGCCGGTACAGCGGCAGACCCATCGCCTCAGCATAGTACTGAACTGGCTTCACTTCTGTGAGGCGCACAAAAATGGTTCACTATTACACCCATAAGTTTAGGTTGATTTAAGGGCAAGGCTATCCCCGGGCAAAAAGCTTGAAATAGTTGGAGGGTTAGATTGAATGGAAGAAGTTTGGAGCAAACCAAAATAGGGCGCAAACATAGGGACTTTTTGGTCAAACAAAATAGGGCTCTGAATGTCGTGTGGGTGGCTCTACCGTAGTTTATGGTCGCAAAAACAGTGGAAACAACGCAAAAGCACTCACATTTTTGGTCGACATATAAATCATATTAATTAATTTAAATTAGGGTTTTAGAAAATAATAGAAGGAAACTGCACAACGTTACTACTGCGCATTGAAAGACGGAACCTCCATCGAGAGCAGAAAGGTATAAAGCCATGCTAAGCACGCTGCTCTGGCTGTTTCAATTCGAATTTAAAAATAAATAAAGTGCTGTAAAGTGCCAAAAAAAAAAGAAAAGCACCTCAACAGCGTTCTGCCCCACCGTCTGATACATGTAGCTGTCCGTCTCCTGCTTGCCGTCGGACGAGTGCAAATTTGCCAGACACACTATCTCGTGTCCATTCCTAAACGTTAAAATTTTAACGATTCAAATTTCAAAAGTTTTGACGGAAGCAACTGCAAGAAATCACTTGACGCATTGCATGAGATTGTAGCAGCTGTCCTTGCCGCCGCTCACTAATCCAACGACTTTCATTGCGGTCTTTTAGTGAAATTTCGAATTGCTATCTAATTTATGCAACACACGCTCGATCGACAATAGCTTTTCGGGGTTCCGGGCCGATACGCCAAAGCGGATACGCCAAATGTGCCGATACGCCAAGGATGCGCCAAGGATACGCCAAAGTCTGAGTCTGATGGCAAGCTTGCATTCGCTATGAGACCCCAATAATTTGAATTCTACTACGCTAATAGTGATGTAATAACGACTAAGGAGTCAGTACGATACGCACCTTTAAAATTGTTAGAATTGAACTGCATCTATTCAGTTCGCGCTTCTGATTCACGGTTCGCTGCGCTTCATCTGCAGTCGACGTGTTCACAGCTGACGTAGACGGCTTCCCAGACGGTTCCCCGACCCAGGCAGACGAGTCACTTGGCAAGCTCGACGAAGCCGTTTTGACGACAGTTTCCAACCAGTCTTCCAGCGCTCGCCCCTGTAAGGTCTGTGTGTTTTCGGTATCGCGCGACGCCCCGCTTCACTTCGGTGCCCTTCCCACGATCGTGAAGATCTCGTCTATCCCCACGTGCTTTGTATGCAAATCGCGTACAAGTGCCTTCCGTTGCGTTTGTACTTATGCAAATGCAGGCGCGCGCGCGGATATCGATTTGACGGTTTGAAGGCCTCCCTCCTTCCCCCCCCCCCCTCGCTCGCTGCCTGCCGCGCGCCCGGTTGCGTCATTCAAGTCTTGTGGACTCGCTGTCCATACCTGTAACTGGGTCTGGCAGAGTGGGGGGGGGGGTAGCTGGCCGATTTTGGGGGAGGGGGTCTCCCGAGCAAAAAGTGGGGGGGTAGCTGGCCATTGTTTGAGTTATAATGGTACTTTTTGGTCTAAAATGGGTATAAAAAGGGTGTAAACAGTGTTATTTAGCTGTTTTATGGTCATATAACACTGGAAAGCACTGAAAAACACCAACAGTTACTCACCTTTATCGTTTTACACATGACGAAAATCCTTTGGGAAAATTCTGGGGGGGGGGGGGTCGGGGGGGAGTTGGGGGGTGGTTGAAAAACTAGTGGGGGCCCCCAAAGCCCCCCCCCCCAACCACCCCCCCCCCCAGTTACAGGTATGTCGCTGTCTCATCCTTCGAATGGGCCCGAGCCGCAATTGCCGCCCTTCTGCCGCCGTCGGGAGATTGTCTCCGCTCTGTAAAATTGGCACCACTGGGGTCAGAGTCGTAGTCGGAAGTCTGGGACCCGTTGCGAACTCTGAGGGAATCGCACCCAAGACCGGGTCTAGGGTGGCATAGACTTTGCACCCCAACGCCCTGGCTGAGGCGATCACGTTCGTTGCCGACAGGAGCTCAGTCGTTGACGATGTTGTCGTCGACGCTACTAGAGGGGCGAACGCCGGCCTCTGGCTCTGCCGCTTCGTTGATTTTGGCGGGCCTCCACAGGCCGTAGACGCGGCCGACTGCAGCGCCATGTCGCCGAACGTGTCGCCGCTACTGCTGCCGACGAGCGCCACCGTAGACGGCACCGACTGCGGCGGCCACAGGTCGGCGCCAACGCGTCCGACGACGGTGGCGATGCTGCTGCGGGCAGCGCTGACAAGCGCCGCTGGCGGCGGCGGCGGCGTCGGTGAGTGAGTAATGGTTGCTGGCTGCTCCAGTAGTGCGGCTGATGCGGCCGCCACCGACTTCTGCACCCTTTTTTTCGTACCGTCCGTCTGTCGGCAGCTCCTGTCAGTGTTCTTATCGCGTCGGGATGCGGTCTGGAAGCAGACCTGGTACCCCGTTAATTCCTGAATAACAGCGCCAACTGCCTACTCAGAAAGCAAAAAGTACGACTTCGCCTAGCCATCCTACCGCGATTGCCGCAGCCACCGACCGAGAGGTATGTGCATTGTCGCGACGTCGTAGATACTCCCGAATACTTCGCACGTCGTCTCGCTTCCAAATACCGCGTGGCGCGCGCGGGCTGCTTCGCCTCATTATTCTAATAGTTGTTGCTTGCACATCGACTGTTCCAGTCGATTACAAATTTACGAAAAATTTGTCACAAAAATTCGAACAAACACGCGAGTAAGTATGCAAATATGCAAGTTGTACCGTAGGTAACTTTTAACACTGTCGCATTTCCGTCGCATTTCTTGTCGCATTTCCGTCGCATTTCTTGTCGCATTTTGCCGATTTGTCGCATATCTCTTGGCGTATCGGCCCGACGCGCTTTTCGGAGGGGGCGAAGGAGCCAAAGGAGCGTTGTTGCGATCCACAACTCCTAGTGGGACGCAGTGGGACACAGTCGGACTACCGCATTCTTCGCCGAATAGCGTGTTTTTCTGTATGAAAATTCAACTGCATCGCATCACAGGCGCGGCAACAAGCGAAACGAGATGAAGCGTTACGGGAGCCAGCCCTCCAGGATCGGGCTGACTGGGTCTCATCTCTCACTAGCAGCGGTCGATTGTGACCAGAGAGAGGCCCCCGCGATCATAGAAGCGGCCCACACACAAACAAAACAAAACAAGATGAAGCGCAAGATCGAGATTGAAGTTTGGGGTCGAGACGACAGTGTCAGCGTTGGCAGAGAGCAGCAGAACTTGTAGTAGCGCAGCCATAAGGGCCCTTCTGACTGCCTTCGAGCCTCCACCGGCCTTGGCTCGGCACCATATGCTCATCTTGGAGCTGGACCTCTTGTCCTTCTGTGACGCGTCTTCCGGTGTCTTGCCCCGACGAGCGGATCGCTTGTCTACTCGCCCGTCTTGTGGTGACTGTGCTTTTTCCATGGTCTCCTTGGTGGTATTAGGAGTGGCGTGAGTTGGAGCGCGACAGACGAGTGAGGTGGTCAGGCATCGTGACCTTGCTCTTGATTGTTTCTTGTGTTGGTTGTTGCTCCTCCTGCGCAGCTGGAGGTTCAGACGCCTCTAGAGCAATCCACTCGGCACTGGAGCTGGTGGTGCCTGTGGAAGGAGACCGGGTGCTGCTGCGTCCACTGCGTGCGCGCAGTCGGGATGGGGATCTCCACGTCGGCGTCAGCAGCGGCGGGCTCTCCAGTAGGTGTTGAATCGTGCAGCTCGAGATCAAATGGCTGATAGATGTGCAGAGTACACACTCTGGTCTGTGCCTCGTATTCCCAGTTTGTTAGACGAGTGCTGATAGATTCAAGCAGCTCCAAGCGTCTGTCCTTGTCTGTCTGTTGTCTCAGAGGACCGGTGTTGCTGTCGTTTGTTGGTTCAATCACAACAGCGCTGGCGCTGTGCAGCGAGTTCTCTGACGCGTCCACGTCGTCGTTGACCATGGGCCGCATTTGTTCGTGTATTTTGCCGAGTCGGTTGTTTGTTGCGGAACTGACAAGATGGTTCACTGTTGCAAAAACCGGCTGTGTAGTAATTGGAACTGTTGAACGTCTGAGTGTGGGGTTGTGGAAGGTTGGAGCTCCGATGGTGTTGTGTGTGTGTGTGTGTTTGTCATTCCACCAGAGGGAGTCGTCACTCGGCTAGGTGCTTCGTAGCTGAAGCTGTTGACATGGTCACTTGTTGTAGGCCTGCCCCTGTAGTTGTCAGGGCAGGAAGCGCTAGTGTGCATCGGCGAAGAGCAGGTGAAGCAACAACGAGTCCTGTCAAGGCGATCATTGCTGACACGTCGAGTGCTGCTAGCAGGCTGACTCTGCTCTCGCTGGCGCTTGTGACATTCCGAAATCCAGTGATTAGTTAGGCCACACCACAGACAGACGCGTCTGTTGTTATGGTTTACTGGTCCCCACGACTGCGATCGGTGCCCACCAGAGTCTCTCCCAAAGCGCTGATCGAACCCAGCGGCAGAGGCCACTTGCGGCGATCTCACTGCCAAGTTGTTCAGCTGGACTTGCCCATCTTCGGAGACGCCCAACGCGGTGGAGCTCCCTTCTGCGATAGCTCCAAGCAGCGCGAATGGCTCGGCAGCACTGGCGCTGCTACTCGCAGGCAATGCCTCACTCAGGCGCGATCTCAGGCTCTCTACCCATTCAACAAGTGGAAAGTATCCATTGACTGTATCGGGTATCGGGGCAAAGCACCCTTGCAGTGTTGTGCAGCGAATTGGCAGCGATATCCCGTATAGGAAGGAAGATTTAGTGCAAGGTTCCGATGTGGTCGTTGGCAGCAGGGTTGGCAGCGTCAATGACGGCGTCTCCATAGGCAATCTTTCCGAGTTCAAGCAAGAAGCGACCAAATTCCGGAACGGATTCGGACACAAGTTGTTTCCGGATGTGTAGCTCACGAATAGCGGCAGCCTTGTCCCGCGGGTTAAGGCACTTGTTACGCAGAGCAGCCGATAAGGCCCTGGGGTCGTTCCTGACTGCAGCTGTGAGAGTGGCGGCGAACTCTGCTGCACGCCGAGTCAAACGGCCTAGCAGTAGCTGTGCTCGCTGCGCCTCTGGAGCAGAGCACTCCTGCATGACGTTGGACACGGTTCGTAGCCACTTGTCGATCGAAACTGTCCCATCCCCCGAGAAAAGCGGCGTTTTCGACAGTTGCTCGTACACTGTGTGGTTGGCGTTCGCTGCGGCGAAGGTGCGCAATACGCAGTCTACCTGCTCAGCTCAGTGTTCCGCCGCGACCGTAGCTCCTGTAGGAAAGTGACCAAGTTGCAAATACTGCTCCTGGGAGATGGCCATGTTGTCGTCGCTCGTGTTCGATTGATGACCCGCTAGTGTAGGTCCGACTACGGTGGGTCCGACTACGGTAGATGCTTCGATCCCGTTTGCGCTGTCGTCACTGTCGGATGTACGGCGCACCGTTTCGGTCGAGTTATTGCTGTCGTTGGAGTTGATGTGCCGCGTTTCGCGGTCGCGTTGTAGCTGGCGGTCGACGACGCGAGCGTCTCTGGCTGCGTTCTGTAAAGCCCCGTACGGGGCTCCAGTGGGTTCGCTCTAAGACTGTCGGTTGCTCGCGCTCTCTCCACTCACTCGACTTCCTGCCACAACTGCTGGCCGGCTCACCGGCGGCGCGGGTTTATCAAGAGACGGACGCGCCCGGCACCGGCGAGCGCCCATTCGCACGCGCAGCTTACAAAGGGCCGGGCCGATGGCGCCGGTGTCGTGCACTCCCAGACACAGGGTGAGACACTCGTTGGTCGTTGCGCGGGTACTGGGACAAGGGGCCCTAGTTTCCACCATTCTAGTAGGCAAGGGGCCCTAGTAGATTGGAAACGACGTGCGACAAGGGGCCCTAGTGGGCAAGGGGCCCTATGGGCAAGGGGCCCTACCTTATACCGACATGGGCAAATTTGGCACAGCAGCGGGCGTGCGACTGATTGGCTCAGAGCGCCGCAGATTGTAGTCTGGGTAGAGAAGTGTAGCAACGTTGAGCAGAAGCAATGACCGATATCGATTTGGTGAAGCAACGTATCGGATCGGCTCACCCAGCATGGTAACCAACTGCACCAAGGTCTGACTTAGATGCGTGACCTTTTTCATTGTATTCGTTCAACCCAACAACGTTGTTGTTATGGTCTAACATAAGAAAAGTCCCATGTTGGGTTGTGCATTGCACGACCCAGCCTGATCTGAATCTGGATGAGATTGCGTTTGCATACAAAGACCGAGCACTGCTCCAAAATTAGCGTAGCTAATGTGGGTCGACAGTGATGGTTGGCTTTTCGTGCAAAATGTAAATGCAACAGCCGAGAAATTAGCGATCTAACGTTGGAAATCAGCGGTGGCCCACCCTGTACATGTAAGCGGGTTGCGCTTTCCGTCAGCCAATTGAGCGGGTTGCGCTTTCCGTCAGACGCTTACGACTCTCTCTGCCCCACATCTTGATTGGAAGTGAAGAACTGGTCTGTTCTCCAACCAATGGTTTTCATCTGGATATCGTTATGGACATACATAGCAACCGCATACATGTATGCAGTGCAGATGAAGAAAGTTGCGGGGGCAGTCCAGAAGTTGGGAGGGGCAGTCCGCCCCTCCCTGCCCCTCCTAGTGCCGCCACTTAACTAGGGCCCCTTGTCGCATAGGGCCCCTTGCCCCTAGGGCCCCTTGCCCATCACAGCTGATTACAATCTACTGGCTAGTAGGGCCCCTTGTCTCCTAGGGCCCCTTGTCACACATTCGTTGCGCGTCAGTGCGGCAAACAAAAACAAACAACGCGCAAAACGCTCTAACTGTGTAGAGCGCTTCACACGCTCTCTGGCAGACACGGACTTTGAGGAGGTGGCAAACAGGAAAGTTTTAAAAATTTTCAACTACTACTACTACTAACGTACTTTTTTTCCTTGCTTCTACTACTACTTCTTTCTCACCTAAACAAACTACCCGTTCCAGTCACCACCTCTATAACACATAGGTATAACTGGGTAGGGTGTAGGTAGGGTTCACCCCCCCCCCCTCAGCTTCGGTCAATCCTGCACGAAAAGTAGGACCACCCCCCCCAGCTTTAGTCAATCCTGCACTGACTGCAGGTTACCCCTATGGCTGAATTGTGTTTCTCATACTTCCCAAGGTGTTTTTCAGGCCTGTGAGCCGCATTTATTGTCCAAATGTCAAAAATTTCGCCTGCGGCGCTGTATTTTACGCGCCTACGGACCATTTTGGAGTCTTTTGGGCGCGTTTTCGGCCAAAAAATCACCAAATTTCGCCTGCGGCGCTGTTTTTTTGCTCCAACTGAACATTTTTAGAGTCACTGAAGCGCGTTTTTGGTCAAAAATTCAAAAAATTTTGCCTGCGGCGCTGTGTTTTCAGCATTCACGAAGCATTTTCTAGGTCATTATTGAGGCTGGATGAGGCTAGAAAAAAAGAAATTGTATCAAATTTGGCCGTGCAGGTCACCCCCAGCGACTTTTGAAAAATCCCAGATTCACCCCCCCTCAGCTTCGATTGCCAGTTACACCTCTGCTATAACACCACTTCCATAACCGGTCGCCCCCCCCCCCCTACCAGTTCCCCCCTGAGACGTTTCTCCCTGCCGTTTGCCCCCCCCCCCCTGATAGTTTCCCCCTGCCAAAAAAAAAACTTTAACATAGGCAGGTGCAGCTGCTGACAACGAAAATTTCGCATTGTGTAAAAGCGACCTGTCTGAGCTGTCTCTGCCAGGAGAATGCGATGCGTTTTCACAAAACAGTGACCACCGCGCGGAAGTTGCAGAGACAGCACGAAGCACCTCTGCCCTCCTCCTCAGGCAAGGGAATCCATCCGAAGACGTCTCCCCCGGGCACCTTTTCACAGGCCGAAGCGGAGGGGAGGACGTGCTCAGCCCGAGAGCCGAGGTGCTGGAACCCCAAACCAGCTGCACCAACCCCGAATGCGCAGGGTTGGCAGTTAACTTTTCCGCACGGTAGTGCATCGTTGCTTTTAAAACACTACTATACAGAAGGCGAATTGCAACATTGGTTGAGCTGGTTCGAACATGGCGAGCACAATGACGAGTGCTGTCGGGAAATCGATATAGCTGATGGAATATTGATCCCGAGTTCTTTGTCGAAATCGTGCGTAGTACAACGACTAGTGGAGATGATGAAAACCCGTTTTGCCGTTGTTTCACAACGCTTATCACATTGAAGCTCAATTAAACTATACTTTCAAGAAGTAACATAAGCGTCTGAACGGTATACAGAGGTGCTGGCTGCCAGTATCGTTTTGACGAGCAACCGTAGTGCTTATATCGTGGAATCGTGGAACGTTGTGTATGTGAGTTCACACGTTAGCGATGCTGCGAACCCGTTTTGCAACTGTTTCACAGCACTTACCACATCGCTTTTGGAAGGCACGCTCAAATGAATCCTGCTAACCCACGCCTTTCCCTCGCCAGCCTGGACTACCGCGTTACCCTGGGTTAAGAGTAGAGCACCGCAGGGAGATACAGTACTCTGCAATTCGTGCCAGCAGTTCTTCTTTGGAAAAGCGAGCAGTCTCGTCTCGGTGGAACTTTCTGCCAAAGTTGACGAGCTCTGTCTCAGCGGCACCGTCCACTTCGGCCGGCGCGTTGGCGCAGCAGTCGATCGCCTCGTCAGCGATCAAACCGACAACAGCGCCTTGCGGCGCCTTGCGGCGCCTTGCGACTCGCTACGCTTCGGCACTCGGCAGAGCGCACCTTCCATATCGACAAAGGCCAGCTCGGACGCAGCATGCTCGCCTATCTGCTCGACATCACTCTCAAACCCCTCGCCCCCCCCCATGAACGGCAAGACGATCGCTCAGCAGATTAGAATCAACGCGGCTACGGCGGCGTACCATGTCATTGGAATCGTTTAGCATATCGCTTTCAACAAATTGTTGAGCACAATGGACTCATTATAAAAACAAGTTGGCTGGGGAAGGACCGGGGGCAAACGACAGGGGGAAAACATCCAGGGGGAACTGGTAGGGGGGGGGGGAACGACCTGTAGCCCACTACATCTACTGCCCCAATAAATTCCCCAATAGTGCCCCCCTGTCCGGGTAGCGGTAGCCATAAACTACGCAAAACGGCTGTGCTCGCGCCCTCCTACTCTGTGGGAAAACATACAATTTGGACCGCCAGTGGTGTCTTCCTCTCGCGGACTCCATTATAGCTCCACTGAAAGGACAGTTTACGTCATTCAAATTTACCGTAATTCCTCCTAGAACACCACCACCCTCTCCCCCCTTCGAATGAACGCCCAGGGTACCGGGTGAAGTAACGGATGGCAAGGCGTTCAATGAATGATGTACAGCACCTGATGGTAGACACAATGGCGCCATTGCATAACAATGATTGTTGTTCACTATGATACCGTAATTACTCTGCAAATTCCAAAGTCAAAATTGCCGACTTTGCGGTTTTTTTTGGCATAATTCTGCATTTAAAGCTTCCTATTGGGTGTGTAAGTGTGCATAATACACGCTATAAACGTACTGCAAATCCTCCAATAGAGCTCCCCTCCAGTAGTGCCCCCGGGGGTAAGGGGTATGTTATGCCGCGTGCCTTTTATGGGCAAAAATGCAGTGGTAGGTACATACATATCGTGTATACACACTACTACTAACCAATAATAGTACGTTTCAGCTACTATTAACGGTAAATCGACCATTATATGGGGAAAAAGTAGTCAAAATAACTGAAAAACGTCAAATTTGACTGCGAAATTAGCATTGACATTCAAAACTTTTAGGTTGAAAGCATAGAGCCCCCCTCCCATGGTGCCCCTCCAATAGTGCCCCAGGTAAGGCAAGGTCATTAGTCGTCAACTTTTGATTGGTAGAGCCTCCCGTAATATAGTCACGTGTGTTAATAAATGCACAGCTTATACAGTTTTTTCCACATGCGCGTGTGACACTATGAATGCCCTCGTTCGGTAGAATACTGTATTTCGGTCCCTCTTCTCCACTGCTACACCTGACGCTGCAGAACCTCCCTGTAGAACCACGGGTGGTGGTGCGTTCTTGTCGTCCAGCCTACGGTACAGTGGCGGAATTCGAAAGAGAGGTTTGGATTGAGTCAGGAATAGAGTGGTCCCTCCGAGACTATTGCCAGGGCTGCTGGCCAGGCGTCTGCCACGGCTAAATAGCGTTTCCTGGGCAGCCCAGATTCCTAGGGATCACTCCCGAACCCTCGGAGGCAAGGGCAGAAGCCGCGGGAGCGCCATCCGTAGAGCGGCTGCCGATCCCATATGCATGGCTGTACAGTGTAATGTACCCAACCAAATACGCTCTACCCCCTGCAAAATTGCACCTATCTCCCCTCACTTTGAAGCTGTAGCTGTGGACCTGTACCTCAAAAACACTCGATTGCGTTTAGTTCAAGTGTATCGTCCCCCCAGTTCAGAGGAATCTATGGACCTTATAAATTGTCTTGATGACTGGCTCTCAGTTTCCCACCCAGTAATCCTTGTAGGTGACTTCAACCTGCCGTCAGTGTGCTGGTCAAATATCAGTCTAGCTCCAAATGCGCGAAGGAGTGAAAAAGAAGTATTCAACTTTCTTGCTTCCTATGGTCTCTCTCAGCATGTAGACAGCCCAACCAGGTTAGGTAATATCTTAGATTTGGTATTCTCCACCAGTCCTGATGTAGTAGACTCTATTGAAGTTGAGCATCCCTGCATAAATTCAGACCATAAGGCTGTAGTGTTCTGTGTGCCACTTAGTTTAACAGTGTTGCCTGCCCCGACTCTAAGTCATGTAGACTGGACCCTCCATTTTGATTCCTGTGGAAACATTGACCAAATGTGGGATATATTTAAAGCAGTCATTAATGAAGCCATTGCTCAATTTGTACCCATTTCCCAAGTCAAGTCAAACCAATCCAGACTGCCAAAAACCACTCTCAAGCTCATTAGAAAGCAAAAATCCCTGCACTTGAAATACAAGACAACTAAATCAATGGTTGATTTCATAAAATGGAAAAAATCCAATGCAGCAGCAAAAAAAGCTATTCAGAGTCATGCTGATTTGACCGAATCACAGCTGGCAAATAACCACAACACTAGAAAATTTTGGCAGTATGTGTCTTCTCGAACAAAAGTCAAACCCTCCATTCCATCACTTAAAAGCCCAGATGGCTCAATATATCACTCTGACTTGGAAAAGGCAAATACATTTAATGAGCAATTTTCATCAGTATTCACTACTGATAATGGCATTGACATTGACCTACAGCCTGCTGCTAGTCCATGTATGAATGACCCCATTTTTGAACCCTATGATGTCTACTGTGCAATGCTCAAATTACCAACTAAGTTTTCTGCAGGGGTGGATGAAATACCACAGTTCCTACTCAAAAAACTATCCACTGTTTTATCTGGCCCATTAAGCCAACTGTTCAGGTTCTCAATGGCAACTGCGCAATTACCATCTGAATGGGTACATGCAAACATCACTCCTGTGTTCAAAAAGGGCAACAAATCTGATCCATTAAACTATCGACCCATCAGTATCACTAGTACTGTGTGTCGCTTATTTGAAAAGATGATCAAAGCTCAATTGAGTAAACATCTAAGTAACCACAACATTATTTCAACCAAGCAACATGGATTTCTGGCAAAACATAATACAGTCACACAATTATTGAGTAGTTTGAATGATTGGACTACTGACCTGGACCTTGGGCAACCAGTAGATGTCATCTATTTGGACATTGCCAAAGCATTCGACACAGTTAGTCACAACAAGTTGCTTTCCAAATTGAGCCGCTACAACCTTTCACCGAGGCTAATCAACTGGGTTCGAAGTTGGCTTTCTCAGCGTTTTCAAAGGGTTCGCCTCAATGAGCAATACTCAAATTATCTCCCTGTGACCAGTGGGGTTCCTCAAGGGTCAGTACTGGGCCCAATTCTATTCCTTCTATATATAAACGACCTACCCACTGCCATTGATACCAGGGTTGGGCTCAAGATGTTTGCTGATGACTGCAAGCTTTACTTTCGCTGCAAAACAGTGCCTGATCAAAAGATATTACAGTCTGCACTTGATGGTGTGATGCAATGGTGTGAGAAAAACCAACTGCTATTAGCAGTTCACAAGTGCCAGGTCACTCATTTAGGCATTCGCAACAATCCCAAAGCAATCTATCGCCTAGGAGATCTAGAGTTAGCCGAATGCAATGCTATGCGTGATCTTGGTGTTATAATGAGCCCAAATCTTCGTTTCTCTGACCATTGCAACCATATAGTGCGTTCAGCTGGCGTGAGAACCAGTATGATCCTGAACTGTTTCAAAACGAAAGACCCACGCATACTGAAAAAGCTGTATGTTGCATATGTACGTAGCCTATGTGAGTATGCATCCCCTGTCTGGAACAATGCAATGGTAGGCAATACGCACCATATTGAATCTATCCAACGTAGGTTCACCAAAAGGGTAAGTAACTTGCAATCATTACCATATATGGAGCGCTGTTGCACACTGGGAATAGATACCCTCGAACTGCGTCGATTAAAGGCTGATTTAACTCTTGTATATCAAATTATACACAAGCAATGTGCCCTCAAATTTGAAGACTATTTTCAGCTTGCTGATGGCCCCAATACCCGTGGACATCAATTCAAACTATATGTCCCTGCACACCGGACCCTATATAAATCTAATTTCTTTTCACACCGCATTATTGCCGCCTGGAATTCCCTTTCTGTTGACACGGTCAGTGCTCCTTCTACCGCTAGCTTTAAAAGGCGTCTCGAAAAAGATTCGAACATTGAACAGTTTTTACAGGTCAGATTATAAAAACCTACTGTAGGTAATCTGACCTCGGTCTCGCCCACGCACAGTCACATGCACAGACTACTCGCTCTCGAAGGGTTGTTCAACTCAGCTGTTTCTGACTACCTGACAGTACGTAGCATTGAGCTACATGGCGACTCTGTCCCCCCATACACAATAATTGGCCATATTTAAATTTAAAAGAGTGATGCAGATTTGTAAGCGATGATATGGTGTAGTCAGTCGTGAGTTGTCGCCCCCTCCTTCCGTGATGGCACTTGTGTGTCTCCGCTGCACTGTACTGTGTTGTTGCACTGTGGGTGCCGCGTTACCGAAAATAAATAAATAAATAAAATAAAATAAAATAAAATAAATGTACTGTTTAGTGTGTACAACAACTAATCGTAGTTGTGCTGCTAGACTGGGAAATGTACATGTGTTATTTACTCCGTGGATAGCTGTATGGTACGTGTCTAAGATAGAGGTGTACCTCATATACACCTATGCCTGATTACTGTATGTGTTGGTAGTAAAGTAGTAGCCGTACCATGTACTGTACAGACCTAGGTGGTCGTGTGGTCTACAGGGTGGTCGACTACAGCAGCATGGAGGTACAGATCACAGTGGAGGGGTCATAGTCTAGCGATACAAGCACGAAAACGTCACTGACGTCTATGCGTCATACCACTGCTAAGACATTAATCACAATTTTCAAAAACAGATTTCTGACTTTCGGACTAATTTTCGGGGAGATTTTCTTTTGTGAATTACTTCTAGCTTCTTTGATTTGTGACGTCGACGAGTCTTCATTCTCGCTAGATCCTGAGTCGATCATGTCGTCTTGGGAATGCGTGACGACGCGCTGTCTCAGAGGTCGGAGTCTCCGCTTGAACAGCGGGCAGTCCAGAACCAGCGTTTCAAACTCCCCGCCCTCACCGCAGACGTTCACGTCGAACTTGGCCTTCAGCGACAACAGATGAGATTGCATCTCCACCAGACTCTGGCATGGGAGGCATACCTCTAACTGGGGGGGGGGTTTGGGGGGGGTTTCCCTCCCCCCACTTGCTGGTTTTGACCCCCCCACACCCCCCCAACCCCCCCCCCAGGTTCGTGCGAAACCCCACCCAACCCCCCCCCCCCCCCCCCAGACTTTTTGAAAACTTTCTACTACATACTATATTGCTAAATAAATGCACTTTGTACAGTGTTTTTGAGCAAGAATCGACCCAAAAGTGTCTAGTTTGCGTTATTTACAGTGTATTTCGGCTAAAAAGTACCTATTTTCAGGCTTTTACAGTGTATTTTTTGACTAAAAATAGACCAAAAATTGCCCATTTTTTCTGCCCAGACCCCCCCCCCTCCCCCTCCAGATTTCCACCCCCCCCCCCCCCCCCCCCCCAGAAAGCGCTCGGACCCCCCCCCCCAGGGCCAATTCCCGGTTACCGGTGTGATGGGAGGGACTGGGCTTTGTTTTGTTGGGAGGCAGGCACAAATGGAGCAAATTACATCCAGATAGCTGTTACGTTTGACATATCGACCAAAAATGCTGCGCCGAGCGGATTTAAACGAGTGCGTATGTCCAATTCTTTGTTAGATAGAACCTTCGTATGTAAATCAGAGCAGTGAGGTAACAGATGACACATGGAGTCAATGCAAAGCCCGTCCCTCCCTAGATGCTCCGGCCCAATGCCGAGACAGGCGACTTTGATCAGGATCGCATTCACGCCTGAAACAACAGAAAATCGATGGTTAGTCAGACAAAATCGAACAACTATGGTATTTATCTAGCCGAAATTCGCAAAGATCGATTAACGCCACAACAAATGTTTCAACTGTTCCTTAAATACAAATCGGAAAATCCCTGACAGAGTAGTTCTTCGTGAACACGATGCCAGTGATTAGTTGTCATTCATGTTGATTGACTTCAGCGTTCGAACAACCACAATGTAGTGGTTAGCATCCAGGCAGGACCGGTATTCCTGACACATAGGTTCAAATTCCAGCACTGCAATCGCCATTTTTCCACAACTCGCCCGATTGTAGACATAGGTACATAGAAGCAGTGGGGGGGGGGGGGGTAGCTGGCCATTCTTTGAGTTATACTGGTACGTTTTGGTCAAAAATGGGTATACCGTAAACCCTATAATTAGCCCCCCGGGGGCTAATTTTTTCGTTCGAGCTCGAGGAGGGTGTATAATTATAGGGGGGGGGGCTTATAAACTGGAAGTGTCAATGAGTGGGAAGATGTGTGGGCAAAAAGGCGCGTGGAGGCGATTTTTAAGGGAAAAAGGCGCTGTGCACACTAGGGATGAGCATGGGCCGGGCCGGGCCGGAATTCCAGGCCCGTTTTGCGGGCCGGGCCGGGCCGGGCCTGCGTTTTGAGGGTGCGGGCCGGGCCGGGCCGGGCCGGACGTTCTTGGCTGGCCAACGTAGATTGCTACATATGCAATGCATTGTAAGTAACGGCGACTATTCTGCACCGCATTAGCAACTTTGTATTCTATGACGCGCGTCTTTCGCGCTCAAATGGTGCAAAGGCCGTAAAATGGTTGTGAACTGCGATTCTGTGAGGTGGATGCGCCATTCCGTTAAGTAAATCACGCAAATTGGCATACGGTATTTCAGTAAATTGTACACTGTAGTGACTGTACTTATTTCGTGTTGCGGGCCGGGCCGGGCCGGGCCTGCGATATTGAGCAGTTGGACGGGCCGGGCCAGGCCGGGCCTGGATTTTGAGGGTGCGGGCCGGGCCGGGACGGGCCGGACTATCTGGCGGGCCGGGCCGGGCCGAGATGTGCTGGCCCGTGCTCATCCCTAGTGCACACACGTTGGTACACTCTAACACACTCTCACACAGTCTCACATGCACATACGTGTACATACATACACATATGCGACCATACATACACCCAGACATGGAAACATGTGCCTTTTAGACGATGGTTCATTTAGGGAGGGGGCGTAATTATAGGGGGGGGGGGCTTATTAACTCAAAGTGGTCTTGGGAGGGTGTATTATTATAGGGGGGGGGCTAATTATAGGGGGGCTAATTATAGGGTTTACGGTAAATAGGGTCTAAACAGTGTTATTTAGCTGTTTAATGGTCATGTAACACTGAAAAGCACTGAAATACACCAACATTTACTCACTTTTATCGTTTTAGACTGAGTGAAAATCTCTTGGGAAAATTCTGGGGGGTTGGGAGTGGTTGAAAAAATGCTGCGGGGCCCCCAACCCCCCCCCCCCCCTCTCCCAGGTTACAGGTCTGCTCAGAACACTGCGCGCGCAAGTCAGGTGAGCAAATTGCAATGCGCTGTGCAGTGTGTCCCTTCCTGCACAAATGTTACAGTTCTTGTTTGTAAGTCGACACAACCGCTCTGTTGAGGATTTACGGCAGGTATGTACCTACAGAGTACTTTATTGTAGCATAGCAAAATTGTACGGTATGCCCAGGCAATATGGCACCACTGTACAATGTAGGTAGCCTTCTGGCCCGTTTGCTTTTCCCGGATGCTGTACCTGCCCGTGTCAATCCCACTCCTGCCGTCCATAGAAGCAGCAGTACTTCAACTTTCATATACTGGTCGTCGTGAATGTGTTGTAGAGAGCAAAATGGAAAGCCTTCGTACATTGAATCGTAAATTCTATAATAGCACCCCGGGGCAGTAATGCTCCAACCATCGGCTACCAGGGGGTGGGGGGGGGGGGGCACTATTGGAAGAAGGAAGAGTAGTATTATCGGAGAGCATAGCACTACGATTGCGGGACATTATTGCAGCAGCGGCGGCGCTACTGCTGCATCCTTCACAGCTATTGGAGACTGTACTTCGCGTGACGACGAGTTTCTAGCAGGACCTGATGACACTTTCGACTGACTACAGGGCGCGATCATAGCCGAGATTGGGCAAGTCTGCTGTTGCGTGCGCCGATGCGACCACCCCTTGTAGAGCTGCAAACCGAAATCGGTATATGCCGAAATTTCGGTATATACTGAAGAAAATGGTCGGTTTCGATATATGCCAATACCGAAAATACCGTTATTTCAAAATTTCGGTATATACCAAAACCAAAAATACCGACGGAAATTTTTCGGTATTTTTTGGGATTTTTGATGTTACAAAACGCGATTCCAGTGGTTTAAGGCACGCGATTTGTGCCAAATTTAGGAATAAACGGAGGCCGGAAATCGCTATTGGCGTTTACTTCTGTTTGGGGCTTTGCTGCGACGCGAAAGCAATGCTGAGGCAGCGGCTGCTCTCCGCAAGCAGCATAGATTGTTTGACTACATGCCAGTTGTTTGTCGCTTGAAAGGACAGGCCAATAGACACTACTCCCTATTATTTTCTCAACAAATCAGAGTCAGCCAACGTCTGACCCCTTATTACTCTGTTCGCAGAGCTGGGAAGCACATGTACAGGGTACATACACTACATTGTAGCTGACCGATTGTTGCCACTATCATGCGAGCGGCTTGTTTTCATCGGCGGGCCTGATCTACAGTGATCGCCAAAAAAGTCGCTCTCAATGGTAGCAAAGCCAAGCAGCTTTTCTACCTTTTTGCAATGCTTTCCTCAAGTACCCAGGAGGCCTAGAATGAGATACCGGGGGGAAAGCGAAGAGCAAGATCGCAATTTGTCCCATCGCACACACTGTATATCTAAATACCGAATACCGAACCGAATACCGACAATACCGAAATTATCAGATGCGGTATATACCGTACCGAAAAATACCGGCCATTTTCAATTTCGGCATATACCGATACCAAAAATACCGAACATTTGGTCGGTTTGCAGCTCAACCCCTTGGATACGCGGGCTGTAGCTATGCGGTCATCAGAATCGCTTGCCGCGTCGTCGCTTCCATGACGCCTGCGCGTCACTGCGCTGATTGAGGTGCTGCACCGACCCGATCGAGAATCGCCAACGGCCGGAGTCGTATGGTATGCAAATGATTTTGCTGCTGCTACTGCTTTTGATTTGCGTGCAGGGTGTGTGAGACATTGTGGACAAGGTGTGCAGTGCACTGAGACTACACGAAACCCGCGCGCATCGGCACACACACGCGCACGCAGGCACGCACGCGCGCACCGGCACGAAAGAACGCACGCACGCACGCACGCACGCACACACACACACACACACACACAGAGATGAGTCCCTGAGTGATATTGCGCAATTCCCGCACAAGCCGTGAAAAGGACAACACAACAGCGATTCCACAACAATCTCTCTAGATCGCTTGTGCTTCTCTCTATGCTCAACTTTCTCTCTTTCACCATACATGTAACCGTGTGGAGAGGAGGGGGGGGGGGGGCTACCACCCACAGTTCAGAGACCCTACCCACCCCCCCCCTCAACATTTTTCACCCCATACCCCACCCCCAAGTATGGTCTCCTATCCGCCCCCGGCTCCAAAAACCTGGTTGCATGTACGCACATGGCATCTCTTTGTTCACTTGTCCACCAGTTCCATCTCTTCGAGTACCAAGTAAGCGACTGGGGCGATGTCGTCTTGGGAATGCGTGACGACGCGCTGCTTCAGAGGTCGCAGTCTCCGCTTGAACAGCGGGCAGTCGAGAACCAGCGTCTCAAACTCCCCGCCCTCACCGCAGACGTTCGCGCTGAACTTGGCCTTCAGCGACAACAGATGAGATTCCATCTCCGCCAGACTGAGGCATGGGAGGGACTGGGCTTTGTTGTTTTGCGAGCGCAGGCACAAATGGAGCAAATTACATCCAGATAGCTGTTACGTTTGACATATCGACCAAAAATGCTGCGCCGAGCAGATTTAACCGAGTGTGTGTGTCGCATTCTTTGTTAGACGAACCTTCGTATGTGAATCAGAATAGTTGTTTTCAGATGGCAAAGCGATTCAGTGCAAAGCCCCCTCCCTCCCTAGATGCTGGGGTCCCAGTCCGAGACAGGCGACTTTGATGAGGATCGCATTCACGCCTGAAACAACAGAAGGTCGATGGTTAGTTAGACGGAATTGAACAACTATGGCTGGCCTAATGTCGCCAAAATTCGCAATGACCGATGGACGAATGTTTCAACTGTTCCATAAATAAAAACCGACAATGACCAAACCGACAATGACCAAAACCGACAACAACATTCAACTGTTCCATAAATAAAAACCGACAATGACCAAACACACTACGTCTCATTCGCCCTAGCCGATACGCCACCCAGTGAACAGTGAGTAAGATTTCAGTGTTTGGATTTCAGGATTGAACAACCAGAGCATTTCGAGAACGTTTGTGACTGTAAGGAAGGCTGTAAGGAACCGTAACGCAGTGCGCATAAAAATTCCAACGCACAGATATTGAAATTAAAAAAAAAGCAAAATAACCGTACAAACCGTCTTGTATCATGTCCTGTAGCAGTTGAGTCTGATCCTTCCTCCACAGGTAGCAGAGGGGCTCGAGACAGAGACGTACGCAGACGGCGCGCACTCGGCGCGTCTGATACTCACTCCAGATGGCCCCTGCGCTCACTCCTGCAAGCCGTGTTAGCTAGACTTGTTGACATAGGTGCTCAGGGGGGATATTTGGGGGGGGGGGGGTGTGTACCCCTCCCCTGGAAGACCCTATCCCACGACCCCTCCCCTGGCTTTATTTTCTGGAGCTTCAAGCCAATTTGTCTTGTAAAAGTGGCAAAAGTGCGCCTGCGGGGCTGACTTTTTTGTACTTTGTAGCCTCAGAATACTGCGCAAGTCATCATGTCTTGTTTGTGAGTCAACACAACGGCTCTCTCAACAGTCTTCACAACTGCAGGATCAAAGTGTTTCTTTTTCCTTTTCAGTGTAGTGTGACCCAAAAACCATTAAAAGTGCAATTTTGACTGGGGCGTTTTACACGGGATGGCTTTAGACCCCCATCCCCCCCCCTGCTTCAGACCCAACCTAAACCTATGCTTTACACTATGCCTACAAAGCTGCGGCTGCAACTGCAAGTCAGGCTGGGAAATTGCACTGCACACAGTGCAGTGTGTGCGTGGCCCTTCCCATGCACTGCACAAATGTTACAGTTCTTGTTTGTAAGTCGACACAACGCTCTCTCAACAGTCACACCCAACGGCATAAGTGAACCAGAAATTGGGCCAGGGGAGCGGTAAATCGCCAAAATTTTCAAAAACAGGGGGTGGGTAAATTGGGATTTTCAGGATGAAGTTTTATACGGCGGAATTGCACAAAAAATGGTACTTATTCGCACCTAAAACGGTTCAAAACGTGATCTGAACGCCATTTCAATGTACCTTTAAGTTGCAAAGTACAAAAAGACAGCGCCGCAGGCACACTTTTTTAGGTTTTTCATGACAAATTGGCTTGAAGTTCCAGAAAATGAGAGCCAGGGGAGGGGTCGTCCCGAAAGTCTTTCGGGATAGGCTCTTTGAGCGGAGGGGCATACCACCCCTATACCCCACCCCTAGGCACTTATGCCCAACGGGCTATGCGATTACGATCGTCATCATTAACACTGAAAAGGGACAGAAGCCACTTTTCTTATATCAGCCAGTTGAAAACCTCTTTTACAATTTCTGTAAGAGGGGGGGGGGGGGGTTGCAGTAGTAAGGTTGTGGCGGACTGGGGTGGGTGGGGAAGGTACCTTCCCAGTCACATTCACATGCATGCCACATAGATGCACTGATGTCAGTCTCTGAATGGAGTCAGTAATCACCTTGTACTTGAGGGTGTTTCTCTTGTACCCTCTTGAGGAGTCGGTAAATGTCTTCGACCTCGTCGTCTTCAGTCGGCTCGTAGTCGAGCGCCCTCGAGCGCGCGGCCCCTTTGATCTCCTGCCGGTACAGTGGCAGACCCATCGCATGAGCGTAGTACTGAACTGGTTTCACTTCTGTGAGGCGCACAAAAATGGTTCACTATTACACCCATAAGTTTAGGTTGATTTAAGGGCAAGGCTATCTATCCCCGGGCAAAAAGCTTGAAATAGTTGGAGGGTTAGATTGAATGGAGGAAGTTTGGAGCAAACCAATATATAGGGACTTTTTGGCCAAACAATACAGGGCTCTGAATGTCGTGTGGCTCTACCGTATTTATGGTCGCAAAAACAGCGGAAACAACGCAAAAAGCACTCACATTTTTGATCGACATATAAATCATACAAATTAATTTAAATTAAGGTTTTAGAAATTAATAGGAAACTGCACAACGTGAGTTACCCCTATGGCTGAATTGTGTTTCTCATACTTCCGAAGGTGTTTTTCAGGCCAATTGTCCAAATGTTAAAAATTTTGCCTGCGGCGCTGTATTTTTCGCACCTACAGACCATTTTGGAGTCTTTTGGGCGCGTTTTCGGCCAAAAATCACCATATTTTGCCTCTGGCGCTGTTTTTTTTCGTTCCAACTGGCCATTTTTAGAGCCACTGAAGCGCGTTTTTGGCCAAAAATTCACAAATTTTTGCCTGCGGCGCAGTGTTTTCAGCATTCACGAAGCATTTTCTAGGCTGGAAAAAAAGAAATTGTATCAAATTTGGCCGTGCAGGTCACCCACAACGACTTTTTAAAAATCCCAGTTTCCCCCCCCCCCCCCCCCTGAGCTTCGATGGCCAGTTACACCTCTGTTGTTAGAGCACAGTCCATTGTGGCTCAGAGCACGCGCACACTTCGATTGGTCGAGACCCACTACAAGACCATGATGAACATGGTCAGCAGGTCTGCGCTGCGCCCAAAACCCACTGCACGCACGCGCTCAGAATGACAGAGACGATAACTACGCGGCCTAGTGCTTCAGTTCGAGACAATTTATACATCCCAAATGCAAAGGCACGCTTGCCCATAGACGTTCCACCCTGGGAGAATCGATTATGGGCACAGCGAGTCATATTCGTTGCTCCCATGGGAGCATCTACTAGGGGGAGCATCTATTATGTGACACCGGAAAGTATAAAGCCATGCTATGGACGCTGCTGGCTGTTTCAATTAGAAATTAAATTAATTAAATATAATTAAAAAAACAATAAATAAATTCAATAAAGTACTGCAAAAAGTGCCAAAAAAAGAAAGCACCTCAACAGCGTTCTGTCCCACCGTCTGATACATGTAGCTGTCCGTCTCCTGCTTGCCGTCGGCCGAGTGCAAATTCGCCAGACACACTATCTCGTGTCCATTCCTAAACGTTAAAATTTAAAAACAATTCGAATTTCAAAAGTTTTGACGGAAGAAACTGCAAGAAATCACTTGACGCATTGCATGAGATTGTAGCAGCTGTCCTTGCCGCCGCTCACTAATCCAACGACTTTCATTGCGGTCTTTTAGCGAAATTTTAATTTCTAATTTATGCAACACACGCTCGAGCGACATAAGCAGCGGTATTTTAAGAGCGGTCGCCCGCCCACCGGTCGCCGACCGATTTTTTCCGACCGGTCGGGCGGGCGAGTGCTGAAGCGTATTTCAGAACACCCGCCCGACCGGTCGCTATGCGCTGAGGGAGCGCTCAAAAAAGACCACGCTAAATTCGTACCGTCGCAAAGTTCCTGATTTAACAAATATGGAAGATGTCGTTGTCGACAAATTTTTCGCACTGCATGAAGGTCTCGTGTGCGGCGCTGGTGCTCGCGGAGACGAACTGGGTCTTCATCCGCTAAAATTCCTAAGCTACGTTGGCAAATCGATGGCGAAATGAAACGTGAGAGCCGATCGACGCCAAGTTCTCGCCCGATTCGGATCGAGACGAACGCTCGACAGGCCAGGAAGAACACGTGGCAGCGCGGGCCAACACACAGATGACGATATTGAAGGAATAAATGGAGAGTTGATCAATTCGATTTGGTTTGTGTTTACCATGTGTGCTGTGACTGAATATGTGAATAATTTTATGTTGACGATGTCGTTGTTCTTGCAAATCACACACACGGTTCAATCAATGTGCGCGCATGATCACACAATTGCATCACTCACAGTGCGCCATCGCATCATGATTGCAAACACGTGTTGTCATGCCATTGTTCAACCAGTGGCTGCAGCAGGCTGCAGCAACAGATGCGCAAGTGCAGCAGCCGTCAATCGCGCTTTTCCTTAAAATAAAAAAGCTACAAAATTACAAAGTTACAATACAAATTAAAAGTTACAAAAAAAATAAATGTTAATTAAAAAACTGAAATTTTTTATGCAACCCTGGCTGCTGAACTCTCGCTAAGGGATCTCGCAGATGTCGTTGTCGATTCTCCCAGTCGTCCTCTTCGCCGCTGCTCTCGGAACTACTGACAAAATCCGCCATTTTTACGCTTTTTTGCACTGGCGGTCGAGCAAATAGTGCGACCGTTTTCTGACCGGTCACCCGACCACTCGACCGGTCTTAAAATACGTATTTTTCTCAACCGGTCGAGAAGTATGCGCCCGCCCGATATTTTTCGGTCAAGTGGGCGGGCGACCGCTCTTAAAATACCGCTGAAGCTCTTCGGAGGGGGGCGAAGGGGTCAAATGGCTACTACGATGGAAACGGTAGACGTTGCTTCGCTAACGCACCAATATAAAGGCGCTTTGCAGTGCATGCATTGGGCGTCATTCAGTGCTGGGCCCGAAGGGTGGATGTCGAGAACACAGAAAAAAATAGATCCTCCAAGAAATAGGTGCTTTTTTGGTCAACAGAGGGAATAAATAGCGCTATATAGGTGGCTCAGTCTTAGACTTAGGCTTAAATCCATCATGAGTGGGTCATCAGAGAGTGTGTCGTGGTCGTTGGACATAGGGCATTGCTACCGGGTCAAAACCATCGCCATTTGCAACTGATGGACATATTACCGTAAATCCTCCAATAGAAGCCCCCATCCAATATTGCCCTGGGGCAAGCCGATTTTAAATTCGCGCCAAAATCAAAATCAAAATTATTCGCCCCAAATTCGTCGAAATTAATAGTGCCCCCCATCTTGAGAGACTGAAACAATAGTGCCCCGGGGGCACTATTGGAGGATTTACGGTATTAAGGACAGTTAGTATTTACCAATTAGACAAGATACAATGTACCACACTTACAGTAACCATTTGCATAATTATGTGGGAGCACATGCAAATGCCCTGTGACGTCTAGCCAAGTCATTTGATATGCAATTCATCAATGCACAGCTGTCCTGCTCTCAGACAGGGACAGGGGCGCATTTCTTGGGAATACATACCGGACCGCAAGGTTTTGCTTTCACTCATTCGAGTCTCGAGCAGAGAGAAGGACCACTGCATGGGGTCGTGACGTGATGGAGGTCGCCACTCGCCAGACGGTCCCCACATGTGCCCGTGGACGCCCTGGCTGAGGCTGTTGCCGCTGTAGGTGCAGTGGAGTGGAGGACGCCGCGCTGGTCGCCGCCACCCCCCTAGCCGTGGCACACCTACACTCAAACACCTAACACTAGGTACTAGCTAGTCCTCCCGCTGGGTGAGCAGTTCACGGCTCTCTCTAGCGCACCACCCCTGCTGTACCATCTCCTGCCCGACACCAGGTTCGGCTGTTCTCGTCTGGGCGGGGGAAAAGCACGTCAACGACCGTCAGAGGGTGTATAGCGCTCAGCGCGGTCACCCCCCTGTGCTGGCGACGGATGCGTCGTCTGCACCCGTCTCCAACACCGGCCAGAGTGAAGAAGAAGAAGAACTGTTGGACACGGTCACAAACAAACCATCGCACCTCTGCTGGGTCAACTCCACATGATGAGCGCCACCCCTCCCTCCCCCCCCCATCTATGATAAGCGCCCCTCTCTCCCAAACACAGGTGAGACACTCGTTGGTCGTTGCGCGTCAGTGCGGCAAAAAAAAAACAATGCGCAAAACGCTCTACCGTATATCGTCCAATAGAAGCCCCCCTCCAATAGTGCCTCCCCCTCCAATAGTGCCCCCGGGTATGGCAAGGTTGAAAGTATAGAGCCCCCCCCCCCTCCAATAGTGCCCCCGGGTATGGCAAGGTTGAAAGTATAGTGCCCCCCCCCTCCAATAGTGGCCCCAGGGTAAAAAGGCACATTGTGCCATGTGCCTCTTATGGGCAAAAATAAAGTGGTAGGTACATTTATATCGTGTATACACACTACTACTGACCAATAATAGACGTTTTAGCAACTATTAACGGTAAATCAACCATTAAATGTGGAAAACGTTATGAAAATCACCGAAAAATCGGCAGTTTTGACAGTGAGATTAACATTACCATTCAAAATGCTTAGGTTGAAAGTATAGAAGCCCCCCTCCAATAGTGCCCCCCTCTCCAATAGTGCCCCCGGGTAAGGAGAGGTTGAAAGAATAGTGCCCCGGGGGCACTATTGGAGGATTTACGGTAACTGTGTAGAGCGCTTCACACGCTCTCTGGCAAACACGGACTTTGAGGAGGTGGCAAACCGGAAAGTTTTAAAAATTTGCAACTACTACTACTACTACAACTAACGCACTTTTTTTCTTGCTTCTACTACTACTTCTTTCTCACCTAAACAAACTACCCGTTCCAGTCACCACCTCTATAACACCACTTTCGTAACCAGTCGTCCCCCCCCCCCCTACCAGTTCCCCCCTGAGACGTTCCCCCTGCCGTTTGCCCCCACCCCCTGATAGTTTCCCCCTGCCAAAAAAAACTTTAATATAGGCAGGTGCAGCTGCTGACAACGAAAATTTCGCATTGTGTAAAAGCGACCTGTCTGAGCCCTGCCCAGCAGAATGCGATGCGTATTCACAAAACAGTGACCACCGTGCGGAAGTTGCAGAGACAGCACGAAGCACCTCTGCCCTCCACCTCAGGCAAGGGAATCCATCCGAAGACGTCTCCCCCGGGCACCTTTTCACAGGCCGAAGCGGAGGGGAGGACGCGCTCAGCCCGAGAGCCGAGGTGCTGGAACCCCAAACCAGCTGCACCAACCCCGAGGTAGCCTTCTGGCCCGTTTGCTTTTCTCGGCTGCTTTACCTGCCAGTGTCATTCCCACTCCTGCCGTCCATAGAAGCAGCAGGACTTCAACTTTCCTTGTTTGCTCGTCGTGAATGTGTTGTAGAGAGCCAAATGGAAACCTTCGTACAATGAACCATACATTCTCCAATAGTACCCCCGGGGCAGTATTGCTCCAACCGTGGGCTACAAGGGGGCGGGGGGGTACTATTGCAGAGCAGCGGCGGAGCTATTGCTGCATTCTTCACAGCTGCCCAGGGGCACTATTGGAGAATGTACTTCGTGTGCGGACGAGTTTCTCTAGCAGGAGCTGACACTTCCGACTGACTACAGCGCGCGATCGTAATCGAGATTGGGCAAGTCTGCTGTTGCGTGCGCCGATGCGACCTCTTGCATACGCCGGGCTGTAGCCATGCGGTCATCAGAATAGCTTGCCGCATCGTCGCTTCTATGGCGCCTGCGCGTCACTGCGCTCATTGACGTGCTGCGCCCACCATAAACCGGGTCTGGAAGAGTGGGGGGGGGGAGTAAATGGCCGAATTCTTGGGGGGGATGGTCATATAACACTGTAAAGCACTGAAATACACCAACATTTACTAACTTTTTATCCTTTTAGACTAAGCAAAATCCCTTGGGAAAATTCTGAGGGGGGTTGGGGGGTGGTTGCAAAATTCTGCGGGGCCCCCAACACCCCCCCCCCCCAGTTACAAGTATGCCGCCCACCCGACCGATTGCACCGACCCGACCGAGAATCGCCGACGGCCGGTGTCGCATGGTATGCAAATGCTGTTTTTTTGCTGCTGCTACTGCTTTTGATTTGCGTGCAGGGTATGTGAGACAGGGTGGACAAGGTGTGCAGTGCACTGAGACTACACGAAACCCGCGAGCACGGCACACACACGCGCACGCAGGCACCGGCACGCACGCGCGCACGCACCGGCACGCAAGAACGCACGCGCGCGCGCGCGCGCGCGCACACACACACACACACACACACAGATGAGTCCCTGAGTGATATTGCGCAATTCCCGCACAAGCCGTGAAAAGGACAACACAACAGCGATTCCACAACAATCTCTCTAGATCGCTTGTGCTTCTCTCTATACTCAACTTTCCCTCTTTCACCATACATGTAACCGGGTGGAGAGGCGGGGGGGGGGCGGTTACCACCCACTGTTCAGAGACCCTACCCACCCCCCACCCCTCAACATTTTTCACCCCATACCCCACCCCCAAGTATGGTCTCCGACCCTCCCCCGGCTCCAAAAAAACCTGGTTGCATGTACGCACATGGTCTCTTTGTTCACTTGTCCACCAGTTCCATCTCTTCGAATACCAAATAGGCGACTGGGGCCATGTCGTCTTGGGAGTGCGTGACGACGCGCTGTCTCAGAGGTCGGAGTCTCCGCTTGAACAGCGGGCAGTCGAGAACCAGCGTCTCAAACTCCCCGCCCTCACCGCAGACGTTCGCGCCGAACTTGGCGTTCAGCGACAACAGATGAGATTCCATCTCCGCCAGACTCTGGCATGGAAGGGACTGGGCTTTGCTTTTTTTGCGAGCGCAGACACAAATGGACCAATTACATCCAGCTAACCTTTTACGTTTGACATTTCTACGAAAAATGCTGCGCCGAGCAGATATAAACGAGTGTGTGTGTGTAACAGTCTTAGTTACAATGTACATAGTACAGATGACGAAGCAATTCAGTGCAAAGCCCCCTCCCTCCCTAGATGCTCGGGTCCCAGACCGAGACAGGCGACTTTGATCAGGATCGCATTCACGCCTGAAACAACAGAAAATCTAGGGTTGTTTAAAAGGAACTGAACAACTATGGCCTAATGTCGCCGAAATTCGCAATGATCGATTGACGAATGTTTCAACTGTTCCATAAATAAACACCGCAAATCGCCAAACACAGTCATATCCATCCCTGCGTGTAGCCGATACGTTACCCAGTGAATAGTGATTAGTTGTCATTCATGTTGATTGGTTTCAGTGTTTGGAATCCCGTGTCCAGACAACCAGACCATTTCGAGAACGTTTGTGGCTGTAAGGACACATCCGCAACCGCAAGACAATGCGCTTATTATTCCTAGGCAAAGATATTGAAATAAAAAAAGCAAAAAAAGGTAGAAACCGTCTTGTATGATGTCTTGTAGCAGTTGAGTCTGATCCTTCCTCCACAGGTAGCAGAGGGGCTCGAGAGCGAGACGGACGCAGACGGCGCGCACTCGGCGCGTCTGATACTCACTCCAGATGGCCCCTGCGCTCACTCCTGCAATGCAACCTGAGTTAGTTGGACTTGCAGACATAGGTGGGGTCAGGGGGTGTTGGCGGCTTCACCCCCCCCCCCCCTCCACACTGGCCACAGCTGTCCCGCTTTTTATGCGGCAGGAACCCCATCCCCCTGGCCATAGCCATCCCAGATTGATATGTCGCCAAGACGCACTACAGAGACACATACGTGACATTCGTGACACTGCGTACATTAGCACTACCGCTACTAGTACATGAGAGAAAATTGATTAAGGAAAAATTTGCAGGCGGCTGCAAAAAATGGTGAATATGTGACGCTCTTTTGTTGGAGCCCAGTTTGAAAAAGAGGGGTATCAATTAAGGCATGCCTCATTTATGTATAGCCACTTATGCTTTGCAGCTGATCAACTTCAGTTTGAACAAACCGTGTATAAAAACCAAACCAAATGCAGCAACACGTCACATATTCGGCATTTTTGTGTTCGCGTGCATAAGAAAGGAGCAGTCGCAATTATAGGACCTAACTGGACTGGAACACCCTGCATTCACATATGCCACACGACTAAACGCCACGTGGTTGTGAGACAGGCAGGAAGGACCCTGGGGTCTTGCACATGGACCACTATGCAGATGTACGCACGTACGCACGCACGCACGCACGCACGCACGCACGCAAACACGTTGTATAGAAGCAGAGCGTTATTGGGTGAAATGCCAAAAAGGGAATGACGAATGGAGCCAGTACCGTATGCATACCTACACATCACTAACTGAACTGTAGTGGCAATCCACATCTCACAAATGCTAGCAAGGTGCCGATTATTTATGTAGGAACTTTGGCTGTGCCACGTCAATGGTAAAGGATTGCTGTTGCGTTTTGGGTGAGTGAGATGGCTCACACAAAAAAAGTGCCGAATATGTGACGTGTTGCTGCGTTTGGTTCGGTTTTTATACACGGTTTGTTCAAACTAAAGTTGATCAGCTGCAAAGCATAAGTGGCTATACATAAATGAGGCATGCCTTAATTGATACCCCTCTTTTTCAAACTGGGCTCCAACAAAAGAGCGTCACATATTCACCTTTTTTTGCAGCCGCCTGCAAATTTTTCCTTAATACAGTGTTTTTTCGTAAGACAAACATCGATGCGTAAAACCTATACAGGCACACGCACGCATGCAGGCACGCACGCACACATGCATGTATGTACGCACGCACGCACGCATGCACGACATATGTACCATGTATGACATATGTAGCGTGTTCGGTAGAATCCCTCGAGTGCAGTAGGAGACACTCATCATACAGAATGTGAGCATGTGGATTGAAAATAGGTATGCATGTATTTTTTTGGTTGACCAAAGTTGTGCACAACTAATTGTCATGCAAATGATACAGAGCAGGATGACCAATCAGCAAATGGCACAGCATGCAGAGAAACTACAAACAGAAGCCACTGCGGATAATTATGTGTTAGGGTTGTACGCTGACGCGTACACCCTGATATACTCAAAAAAGATTTGTCTTGCTTTGCCATACGCACGCTCAAACCGATAGGCAAGGACAAATCACAGATAATTTGCGGGAAACCCTCTTTCAATATTCAAAAAATTGGGTAATGATGAGTGTTTTTTCCATTTATCAGAGTAGTGTGACCCCAAAACCCCTAAAAGTGCAATTTAGAGCTTATATTGACCCATTGGACCAAAAAGAACCCATTTACACGGTATTTCGGTGCGAAATCTTCGCTTTCGACGCCCCCCTCCACAATTTTTGCTATCCCGGACATTTTACACGCGATGACTCCAGATCCCGCTCCTCGAACGAAACCAACAGACACCCCCTGGTTTCAGACCCTGCACGAATGCTTATACACTATGCCAGTTACGAAGCTGCGGCTGCCCCCCCCCCCCCACACACACACAACTCCGAACCGAACCTTTTGGGTTACTTTTGAGCATTTTGAACCTATTTTGGGCTACTTTAGAGAAATTTTAACCTATTTTGAGCAACTTTCGAGCATTTTTAACCTTACAAGCGAGCTAAAATGCTTTCTCTCTCTCTTCTTTTTGCAACAGGGTGGGCCCTATTGCATTTTATGGGCGTCACACAATCTTGGGGAGGGGTATACCCTCCCTTGGCTGGCTACGTCACTGCTCCGAACCATACCTGTAACCAGGTCTGGAAGAGTGGGGGGGGGGGTGTAACCGGCCGAAGTCTGGGGGGGATGGTTGGAGCGAAAAGTGGGGGATAGCTGGCGTTTCTTTTAGTTACTGGAACTTTTTGGTAAAAAGTTACTGGTACTGTTTGGTTAAAAAAAACAGTGTTATTTAGCTGTTTTATGGTCATATAACACTGAAAAGCACTGAAATACAGGGTGTATCAAAACTATATGCACCCCCCCCCCTCCTAGGGAAATACTGGTTGGACGGATTTAGCTGAAATTCACCATAGATATAGGCCCAACAAAAATACATGACCAAGTTAAATTTCATGATAAACAAACAACCGAGCGTCGAGATATGAGCAATCATCCAAGGTACAGTGAAAAATCTTGTCAGTAAAGATTTTGACTTGCTGCCACCACTTCACTCGTTTCGTGGCGAATCAGCAGTGGTCAGCTGACGTCGAATCGATCAGTGATGGCCACGTCATGCAGCTCTCTGTCCCAGTACTCGGTGACCCATCGTTCCAATCACTTCAGCTTCTGAGCCACCCATTTTCAGGTGATGAACTGTGCCCCTGCGTCATGTGCAGCCGCTTCATCGACGAGACGCACTTTGGTAGTGTCGTTGACCTTTCGTCTGCGCGACATGGTCCTCGACACTCATTTAAAAGTTGTTTACCATTCAACAAAAAATTTTTGCCATAAAACACGCAGTAATGTTTTTATGGCAATACTTCACTGTACCTTGGATGACTGCTCATATCTCGGCGCTCGGTTGTTCGTTTTCATGAAATTTAACTTGGTCGTGTATTTTTGTTGGGCCTATATCCATGTTGAATTTCAGCTAAATCCGTCCAACCAGTATTTCCCTAGGGGGGGGGGGGTGCATATAGTTTTGATACACCCTGTACACCAACATTTACTCACTTTTATCGTTTCCCAGAGTTCTTCGACAGAGTGAAAATCCCTTGGAAAAATTCTGGGGGGTTGGGGGTTGAAAAATAGTGATGAGGGTACCCCCACCCCCCAGCCGTAGTTACAGGTATGCTCTGAACACTGCGCAAGTCAGCAAGTCAGGCGGGGGAAATATGCACAGTGCAGTGTGCGTCCCTTCCCATGCACTACACAAATGTTACAGTTGTTGTTTGTAAGTTGACACAACCGCTCTTTCAACAGTGCCAACGAACGCGCTACGGGATCGTCATCATAACACTGAAAAGGGACAGAAGCCACTTTTCTTATGTTAGCCAGTTGAAACAACCTCTTCACAAATTCTGGAGGGAGGGGGGCTGGAGAAGCAAGGTTGTGGCGCACTGTGGGCACTGGGGCACAAGGGCGGATCTAGAGGGGGGCGATAGGGGCGATCGCCCCCATAGCTGAACGGATTGCCTGTGGTGTGGGCGGGTAGGCGAGGGGCGAAGGGTGGGCAGGTAGACGAGGGGCGAAGGGCAAGGGCGAGCAGGCAGGACAGGGAGGGATCTCTGTATCTGTTTCCTTTAGATGAACGCACCAATACGCGCAAAAATTTTGCCTGCGGCACTGTGGTGAGCGCGCAACTCACCCTTAGGTCAGGTTTTGTTTTCTATTCTTAGCGAAGCAGGCGAATTACAGTCGCCTTACAGTCAATTTTATGGAAGAATGCCTCTAGAGACATAGAAATAGCAAAATTTTCGCCTGCGACGCAGTTAGTTTGGTAGAAAGCCTTGCACAATTTGTATCATTTTCAAAACGTATATGTGATGCAAAGCGGTGAAAACTTCGCCTGCGGCGCTATTTTTGAGAGTCCAACATTGAAAATACTGTTTTTGAAATAAGGCGTCTGTTTTTTTTTTTCTTCCACCCTCTTCCCAAAATAAATTCCTGGCTACCGAAATAAACGCCACTGCTGCTACCTACGTCCAACTGTGGCCGGTCCCATGAGCTGGGTTCGTTCGCCCCCTTAGCCAAAAATTCCTAGATCCGCCCCTGCTGGGGCAGTCACACGTATGCCATACAGGCGCACTGATGTCAGTCTCTGAGTGGAGTCAGTAATCACCTTGTACTTGAGGGTGTTTCTCTTGTACCCTCTTGAGGAGTCGGTAAAGGTCTTCGACCTCGTCATCTTCAGTCGGCTCGTAGTCGAGCGCCCTCGAGCGCGCGGCCCCTTTGATCTCCTGCCGGTACAGCGGCAGACCCATCGCCTCTGCGTAGTACTGAACTGGTTTGACTTCTGTGAGCAGACAAACAAATGGTTCACTATTACAAACAACCAGGGTTGCATAAAAAAATGTATAATTTTCGAGTTTTTTTTAACTAAAAAAAAATTTCTTTTAAAAATCGACTTAGGAGCCATGATTGGTGCCAAATACCTGTACTATAATATACTTTTAGCCTATTAGAGTGTCAAACACAAGTACTAGTGCTTCCCTAAAGCCTTTAGAAGCGTATTTAGCATCGTTTTAGTCAAATGGTGACAAAGCCGCTGCCTCTAAATGGTCGTGTACGGTATCGCACGATGTTGGGAACCAGTTGGGACTTGGAACCCCAAAAAGAGCTTGAGTTTGGTGCTAATAAGCAAGTTTATGCATGAATAACTACTAATTGTACCATCTAAACATCATTTAAACGCCTTTTTGCCACTCAAAAGCTAAATTTTACCCAAAAAGATTACAACCCCATAGGTGTAGGTTGGTTTGAGGCCCCGGGCAAAAAGCTTACAATAATTTTGGTCGACAATAAGTCATATAATTTACTTTAAATTAGGGTTTTAGAAAATAATAGAAGGAAACTGCACAACGTGACTACTGCGCATTCAAAGATGGAGTGGATAATTTAATCGTACCTCCATCAAGAGCAGGAAAGGATAAAGCGATGCTATGCACAGTACAGGATGTTTCAATTCGAAATTAAAACTAACTAAAGTGCTGCAAAAAAAGTATTGAAAAAAAGCACCTCAACAGCGTTCTGCCCCACCGTCTGATACATGTAGCTGTCCGTCTCCTGCTTGCCGTCGGCCGAGTGTAAATTTGCCAGACACACTATCTCGTGTCCATTCCTAAACGTTAAAATTTTAACGATTCAAATTTCAAAAGTTTTGACGGAGGAAACTTCAAGAAATCACTTGACGCATTGCATGAGATTGTAGCAGCTGTCCTTACCGCCGCTCACTAATCCAACGACTTTCATGGGGGGGGGGGGTTAATGGAGGCACAGGCACAGGCACGGGCACAGGCACATGGGGGTTAATGGAGGCACAGGCACAGGCAAATGGGGGTTAATGGAGGCAAGAGGCACAGGCACAGGCACTTGTTGTTTTCCTCAATCTTGGCCGACTTTGTGCTCCAAGGTTAACTCTACAGTCACATCAATCACGCGAGAATATATTTGAGCACTGACGAAAGCGACTGATGGCGAATGCTTTGAAAGAAGACTGCTGAACACATGCGTACTGACACAGGCCTACACAGTCACAGGCACTAGGAGGGTTAATGGAGGCAAATGACTGGCACAGGCACATACACTGTACGGATGCGAACAGGCACAGGCACAGGCACTCATACACTGTACGGATGCGAACAGGCACAGGCACAGGCACTAGGAGGGTTAATGGAGGCAGATGACTGGCACAGGCACTTACACTGTACGGATGCGTGCAGGCACAGGCACAGTGCAAACCAACAGTGTGCACCACAGATGTGGGGAATCAAGTGTGATGTGATGCAAGCCTCCTGCGTTCGTTCGTGCGTCAATGGACAGTTGCGGGGTGTGGAGACGAATACCGCGTGTGCTGAGCCTACATACACGCACACGTCTACTGCTGAGCCTACAAGCCTACAAGCTTAGTTGCACGCTTGCATGCTGCTACAGTGTCGCGATCTCGCGCGTCCATTGCCTGCCCATAAGCGGTCTAGGCATACGCGCCTTAAAGCCAGCCATGTCTGATGAGAAGCCGATCTCGTGGCGGAAGCGAATTACTGCGCAAAAATGCAGTTGAATTCCGTCTGCTTCCTACCCAAAACACCAAAACAACCCAGAGCAGTGGTTAGCAGTCCATCAACACATTGCGAACAAAGTCAAAGCCAAGAGGCAGAAATTCCGACAGATGGGCCCTTCGCTGTTGACACCGACTACTTACATACCTGAAGACATCTTCGAGATACTTCTGTCACCTGGAAAGCGGCCGGTCAATAGCCACCCTGCGATTCGTCCAAGTGGTGGCGAGTGGTTCCTCATCAACACCTCTGGCACAACCAACAAAGAGCCAGCAAAACTGAGAGGTTAAAACATAACTTGCGCACATTATTTTTGTAAGGCGCGTTGTGATTTGTGTATGCTTGTTATTATGCACCCGTTGTCTGATTGGTTTAGGCGACATGCGTTGCGATCAGCACCGTTGGGCCCACAAAATGGAGTGTCGCCATAGGCTACAATGTATTGATGGCTGGTAACAAAACGTTGCAGTACCCATAAAAACAGTGGCTTACATCTTTGACTGCTTTTGTCCACTTTGAAAATGATTCAAACGTCGTGCGGTTGACAAGGTGTTGGAGTCGCTTCTGAATATCTTCTGTTTGTGATGTTGTCAAGTTCTGACTTCCCAGTAGGTTCAAGTCAAACTTGTAGTTAATCCTTCGGCCTCATTGTGGCTTCGATAGGTGTTGAATACAAGGCTCAATTCTTCAAAAATCAAGTGCTGTTTTTCCAATTCCACCGCGATTGAAGGCGCAAGGCCATCCTTGAGAACACTCTTCTCTTCTTGAAAGGCAACGTTGTCAGATTTGAAATACGAATTGCTGCCACTTGCCAGCAAAACGAAGCTTGCCAACAAAGTGTAAGCCATTGCGGTGTCACGCATCGCGCACACTAAATTACGTCTGTTCGCGAGCTCGCAAGAGCATGCAAGCGGACAGAAGTTGGGGCGCGCTGCTGCAGGTCAACAGGTCAACGCTGTCGCAGATGTGGGGAGTCAAGTGTGATGCAAGCCTCCTGTGTTCGCTCGTGCGCCAACGGACAGCTGCGGGTTGCAGAGACGAATGCCACGTGTGCTGAGCCTACACGCACACGCCTACTGCTGAGCCCACAAGCCTACAAGCTACATACAAGGGTGCCAGTCATTTGCCTCCATTAATCCTCCTATTGCCTGTGTCTGTGCCTGTTCGCGTCCGTACAGTGTATGTGCCTGTGCCAGTCATTTGCCTCCATTAACCCTCCTAGTGCCTGTGCCTGTGTAGGCCTGTGTCAGTATGCATGTGTTCAGCAGTCTTCTTTCGAAGCATTCGCCATCAGTCGCTTTCATCAGTGCTCAAATATATTCTCGCGTGATTGATGTGATTGTGGAGTTGACCTTGGAGCACAAAGTCGGCCAAGATTGAGGAAAACAACAAGTGCCTGTGCCTGTGCCTCTTGCCTCCATTAACACCCCATTTGCCTGTGCCTGTGCCTCCATTAACCCCCATGTGCCTGTGCCCGTGCCTGTGCCTGTGCCTCCATTAACCCCCCCCCCCCCCCCGACTTTCATTGCGGTCTTTTAGTAAAATTTCGAATTTCTAGGGAAAAGCTAAACCATTGTACCATTGTACAATTGTACCATTGTACGGAGAGAAGCACACCATAATATTTAAAATGCGTTGACTCTCGATGCTCAACTGTTAAATACTAAAACAACGGTCACACGCCAAATTTCATTTCAATGTTTCAACACACCAACACGCGCACATTGCACCTCACACCGACGCAGCCCCAGCTTTCAATTGCGACTAGCATTGCAACACATGGCACTACCCAAGTTGCACACAACGGACAAACGACGCGACTCCAACAACATACCGGTAGCGTTCACGTGAGATTAATGAGGCAGATCGATGAGGCAGATCTACATACCCATTGCAACCAACATTCAAAAGCACACTCCAAACTGACGCGCAAACTGTTCGCGGTGGGACAACGATGGCTTGCCAGTCACGAAATCGCTATTCACAAACTTTGTGGAGAAATAGGGGTAGCGGGTGGCGATTGGTGGCATGGGTGGGGTGGGGTTAACCAAATTAAAAAAAGGAATATAAATAAATAAAATATTTACGTGAAGTTTTGATGCTTGCAGTCCATTCGACAAATCCCGAATCACCCCCTCATCTGTTCAAAAAATTGGCGATTTACCCACCAATCCCAAATTCCGTTTATAAGGAAAAAATAAATAAAATGTATATACACCACAGCAATATATGCGATGGGCTCCTGCTGTCAGGAAGCGGTAGAAGCGTTGACCCTGGCCCCACTTTCCATAGGAGTCGACATACAGGTCCAGCGGATTGCCAGGGATTGGTAGTCGACAAGAAAGGAGCACTCGTTCAAAGCAGCAGGCAAACTGAGAGGCACTTTGCGAGCCGCCGCCAACTCGCTGAGTTTTCCGCCGGGCAACAACACACACGTCTACCGAATCCACAAAGTGCGGCTTCAGCAAGCAAGCCCTACGAGCTGATGTTGTCATTTGGTTTGTCGGCATTCATTTTCTAGCACAGATTCTCTACATTCAACTTCCAAAAGAAAAATCCACGGCGAGCATGTGGGGCGCGCGTTATTTTAGTATTTAACAGTTGAGCATCGAGAGTCAACGCATTTAAAATATTATGGTGTGCTTCTCTCCGTACAATGGTACAATTGTACAATGGTACAATGGTTTAGCTTTTCCCAATTTCTATCTAATTTATGCAATACATGCTCAATCGACAATAGCTTTTCGAAGGGGGCGAAGGAGCCAAAGGCGTGGTTGTGATCCACAACTCCTTGTGGGACGCAGTGGAACAGTGGCGCGTCGGGTCAGAGTGATATAAGGGGTTTGAACAGACGTGACATTTAGTGTACGAAGATAGGTTTGAACGGGCGTACAAAGTTTGAACAGGCGTACGAAGTTTGAACAGGCGTAAGATTTAGTGTACGGTGCGTGAGCGGTTCGAACACGCGTGAGAAGTTTGAACTGCCACTTTTCTTGGTAAAAATGGTTAAAAGTCGCCAGGGAAAGTATAAGTCGGACGTGTGGAGAAGACCAGACGTTCAGCGGCTCATATCGGACTACCAGAATGGGAGGTCTAACCTCTCCCTTCGCCGCTTGGCCGCTCAAATCTCGGTTTTGATAAACAGCGTTTTTCTTGTTCGACTGGTCATGGTCATGGCTGGCGACACACGCTATGGTCCTATATCGTCGACCGGTGACACGTACTACCGCTGCAATCCGTGCTACAGACTCTTTGCCAAGGAAAGCATAAAAAGCAGCGGTTCGATTCCCACTTTGATTATGAGGTCTACTGGAGGCGTCGCGAGCGGTGCGGGGTGCGCCGAACATCACCCTCAGTGCCCCCTTCTGTCTCTTAAACTTCATCACTTCACTAACTAACTCTTCACTAACTTCACTAACTTCCCTAACTAACCCTTCACTAACTTAAACATCATTAAACTTTTCATTAAAAATTTTTAAAATTTTTGACTACCGTATCATTATCACCGGTTTTGTGTGTGTATCACTCTGCTAACGCACCGAACAGTGGGACTACCGCATCCTTCGCCGAATAGTGTGTTTTCCAGTGGCGTAGCCAAGGGGGGGGGGGAAAGGGGGGGGAAGCTTCCCCCTCCCAAACGAGCGCAAAGCGTGTAAACAGATTGGATGAGAGAGTGTCTAAAGCTTCCCCAGCCGAAATGGCGCAATGTTCAAAAAATTCGACAGGGTCCCCCCGTTGCAAAATTGAGAATTTGGGGCCGAGATTTGACTTCCCCCCCCCCCCCGAAATCAAGTCCTGGCTACGCCACTGGTGTTTTCTGTATGAAAATTCGACTGCATCGTATCACAGTCGCGGCAACAAGCGAAACGAGATGAAGCGCAAGATCGAGATTGAAGTTTGGGGTCGAGAGTCTCGACTCGACTCGAGACGACAGCGTCAGCGTTGGTAGAGAGCAGCAGAATTTGTAGCAGCGCAGCCACAAGGGCCCTTCGCGGCGTTAGCTCGCGTTCATTGCGTCTAACGTTACCGGTGCATGCAGGGCTCGCTGGATTGCATGGCGGCGCGCCGGTGCGCTGATTACACACGTTGGCGCACGTGCCGTAGTACTTGTCGTCGCCGATTTTCGGCCCGCGCCGTCTATGTTGCAGACGGTTTACTGGTCCCCACGACTGCGATCGGTGCCCACCAGCGTCTCTCTCAAAACGCTGATCGAACCCAGCGGCAGAGGCCACTTGCGGCGATTTCACTCCCAATCTTGTTCAGCTGGGTTGCCCATCCTCGGAGACGCCCAACGCGGTGGCGCTCCCTTCTGCGATAGCTCCAAGCTGCGCGAATGGCTCGGCAGCACTGGCGCTGCTAGGTACTCGCAGGCAATGCCTCACTCAGGCGCGATCTCAGGCTCTCTACCCATTCAACAAGCGGTCAGTATCCATTGACTGTATCGGGGCAAAGCACCCTCTCAGTGTTTCGCAGCGAATTGGAGTATAGCCCGTCCAGGAAGATTTGGCGCAAGGTTCCGATGTGGTCGTTGGCGGCAGGGTTGGCAGCGTCAATGACAGCGTCTCCATAGGCAATCTTTCCGAGTTCAAGCAAGAAGCGACCAAATTCCAGAACGGATTCGGACACAAGTTGTTTCCGGATGTGTAGCTCACGAATAGCGGTAGCCTTGTCCCGCGGGTTACGGCACTTGTTACGCAGAGCAGCCGATAAGGCCCTGGGGTCGTTCCTGACTGGAGCTGTGAGAGTGGCAGCGAACTCTGCTGCACGCCGAGTCAAACGGCCCAGCGCTCGCTGAGCATCTGGAGCAGAGCACTGCTCCAAGACGTTGGACACGGTTCGTAGCCACTTGTCGATCGAAACGGTCCCGTCCTCCGAGAAAAGCGGCGTTGTTTACAGTTGCTCGTACACTGTGTGGTTGGCGTTCGCTGTGGCGAAACTGCGCAGTCTACCTGCTCAGTGTTCCGCCGCGACCGTAGCTCCTGTAGGGAAGTGACCAAGTTGCAAATACTGCTCCTGGGAGATGGCCATGTTGTCGTCGCTCGTGTTCGATTGATGACCGGCTACGGTAGGTCCCACTACGGTGGGTCCGACTACGGTAGATGTTTCGATCCCGTTTGCGCTGTCGTCACTGTCGGATGTACGGCGCACCGTTTCTGTCGAGTTATTGCTGTCGTTGGAGTTAATGTGCCGCGTTTCGCGGTCGCGTTGTAGCTGGCGGTCGACGACGCGAGCGTCTCTGGCTGCGTTCTGGAAAGCCCCGTACGGGGCTCCAGTTGTTAGCTCTATGGGTTCGCTCTAAGACTGTCGGTTGCTCGCGCTCTCTCCACTCACTCGACTTCCTGCCACAACTGCTGGCCGGCTCACCGGCGGCGCGGGTTTATTAAGAGACGGACGCGCCCGGCACCGCGCGGGCGCGAAAGCGGAAACGCAATCCGGCGAGCGCCCATTCGTACGCGCAGCTTACAAAGGGCCGGGCCGATGGCGCCGGTGTCGTGCACTCCCAGACACAGGGTGAGACACTCGTTGGTCGTTGCGCGTCAGTGCGGCAAAAAAAAAAACAACGCGCAAAACGCTCTAACTGTGTAGAGCGCTTCACACGCTCTCTGGCAGACACGGACTTTGAGGAGGTGGCAAACAGGAAAGTTTTAACAATTTGCAACTACTACTACTACTACTACTACTAACGTACTTTTTTTCTTGCTTCTACTACTACTTCTTTCTCACCTAAACAAACTACCCGTTCCAGTCACCACCTCTATAACACCACTTCCATAGCCGGGCGTCCCCCCCCCCCCTACCAGTTCCCCCCTGAGACGTTTCCCCCTGCCGTTTGCCCCCCCCCCCCCCTGATAGTTTCCCCCTGCCAAAAAAAACTTTAACATAGGCAGGTGCAGCTGCTGACAACGAAAATTTCGCATTGTGTAATAGCGACCTGTCTGAGCTGTCTCGGCCCAGCAGAATGCGATGCGTATTCACAAAACAGTGACCACCGCGCGGAAGTTGCAGAGACAGCACGAAGCACCTCTGCCCTCCTCCTCAGGCAAGGGAATCCATCCGAAGACGTCTCCCCCGGGCACCTTTTCACAGGCCGAAGCGGAGGGGAGGACGTGCTCAGCCCGAGAGCTGAGGTGCTGGAACCCCAAACCAGCTGCACCAACCCCGAATGCGCAGGGATGGGAGTTAACTTTTCCGCACGGTAGTGCATCGTTGCTTTTAAAACACTACTATATATACCCAGAAGGCGAATTGCAACATTGGTTGAGCAGGTTTGAGCATGGCGAGCACAATGACGAGTGCTGTTGGGAAATCGATAAAGCTGATGGAATATTGATCCCGAGTTCTTTGTCGAAACCGTGCGTAGTACAACGACTAGTGGAGATGATGAAAACCCGTTTTGCCATTGTTTCACAACGCTTATCACATTGAAGCTCAATTAAACCATATTCTTTCAAGAAGTAACCTAGGCGTCTGAACCGTATACAGAGGTGCTGGCTGCCAGTATCGTTTTGACGAGCAACCGTAGTGCGAGTTGTTATATCGTGGAATCGTGGAACCTCGTGTATGTGAGTTCACACGTTAGCGATGCTGCGAACCCGTTTTGCAACTGTTTTACATCGCTTCTGGAAGGCACGCTCAAATGAATCCTCGTGACTAAGGCACCGTCGCCGGCCGCTCAATGGCCGAGACCGTCTGGACGACGCCAACTGTCAGAAACGGCGCTGAGCCGACGATCTCAAAGACGAGAGAGCGGACATGAGTCAGCGCTGGAGCTCGGATATCTGCCAGGTGTCGGGCCGAAGGAACACACGCTAAGCGGTCAGCACGGCTCACGTCTATGATCCGACTATGACTACGCACCGATCTCGATTAAGAACAGCAGCAGAAACGAACATGGAAACGAACGGGACTACATGTGAGAATGGGCTAATGGGCTAACTAGCTAACCGTACGGGGCTAACAGTGCGGCGGAGCGTGGCTACATGTGTCATGGCGCGTGGCTAGGCGCTTGGCTATGTCGTCTTTTTCACACGGGGAGGGGTATACCCCCCCCCTACCCCCTCCCTTGGCTATGCCACTGCCTGTGCCGTCTTTTCCGGGCGCGCGCGGTGTTGTGTGACAACTCGTTCGCGGCCAACCGATGCTGGTCTTTTGGGGCGTCTACAGTATTTTTTGATATTCTTCAGTTTATTGTTCGACAATCTTCAGTATTTTGGCGTTTCTGCCCAACCCTCTGGTGTCAGTTGAATGCAGCACACGTTAAATGCAGCACACGTTGTATGTGATAAAGGATGCAGGCATGCAAGCAGGCAATGTATGCAAGCAAGTTGACTTCTGCGGCTTTTTCTTGGCTTAAGGTTGGGCTTAGGCTTAGGCTTTGCTTAGGCTTAGGTTCTTGCTTAGGCTTAGGCTTTGCTTAGGCTTGGATTTTTGCTTAGGCTTAGGCTTTGCTTAGTCTTAGGTTTTTGCTTAGGCTTTGCTTAGGCTTAGGCTTAGGTTTTTGCTTAGGCTTCAGCTTAGGCTTAGTCTTAGGTTTAGGCCGCGAAAGTGGACTTGCCTGCATACTTTGCCTGCCTGCATTCTTTATCATATACAACCTGTGCTGCATTTAACGTGTGCTGCATTTAAGCGTAACCCCAACCCTCTGAATTGTGTTTGTTTGGCGGCAAATTTGGCGTCTACCGTATTACTCATTTTGGCTACCGTATTTCTCACTTTTTGGGATCTTACCACAAGAGGTTTTTTTGTTGCGCTGTCACCGTCGGGCGTTTCCCCCGCGTCGCTGGCGCCTTGCTTATCACACGTGTACTTCCATCAGTGTCGTGTTGGTGGTGTTGCGTCACTTCTTTCTCTCACCGCCTAGTCACAAGACGAGTCAAAACGCGCAAAACATGAATGCGGATCTAAAGGAGAAAGCAAAGGAGAAGGTGACACAAATTCGGGCGAAACACCCGCCGCCGGTAATTCGCTCGCCCAATTGGCTCAAGTTTGTCTTTCACTGGATTGTGGTGGTGCTTCGCTTTGTGTGGAGCGTCAGTTCTGTCATCTATTCCGTCTTCGCCTATATTGGCGTTATTTTGATTATTCTGCCGCTGAAATACATATGGTGAGATTTGTTTTGAAGGTTTGTTTGACACTACGAATTAGCCGTTGCGATTTTCAGAACTCCAATTTTGTTGCTTTTATCCAAAATTCGTGTAACAAGGAAGTAGCCCAG
>JASAMY010001221.1:122500-140000 GCA_030248085.1 Paralinhomoeus sp. GSCO2_6
CAAATTTTGTGCAATTCCAACGCATAAAACTCCGTCTCGAAAATTCCCCTTCCAAGAGGAAAGTAGATTTACCCCCTCCCCCGGCCCAATTTCCGTGGGTACCTCTGCTGCTCGCCCTCACACTGTTGACTGCCTTCAGGTACGCGCAGGCAAACGGTTTTCCGCAGCTCGAGCACACGACGCTGCCGCGCATCGGAGCGGTGAAGGCCGCCCTCGAGATGTGCGGACCAAGACTCGACGCAGACGACAGCCCCGCAGAGCTGAGCGCTCAGGAAAACGGTGTGGAATTGGGCTTTTTGTGATTTTTTGCAGGAAAGGTATGAAATGTCGAAGAGAACATGAGTGCAGCGGTTTGAGGTCTTGGTTGTGTTAGTCCTTTACTGGATCTGGATGCTGGATTACGAAAAACAATTGCAGTACTGATCTAAAAGCAATGAAATATTGAAAACGACGTTCCATCAGCATACTTTGCCTGCTCCTATTCCTTTCAGTGCACTCTGAAACATTTAACCTCTGTGTGCCACCTCCCATTCGCTTGCCATGTCGTTTTAGTGTAAGAATCCTTTCTGGGATGAAAGATCTGGGGGTGGGTACCCCCCCCCCCCCGACCTCCCCAGTTGCAGGCAATGTCACTTGCCACGGTAGCCCATTCGGTCTCTTTAGAAGATCCGCAGCAACAGACAGCAAATCCACCGCTACAAGAGGAAGGGGATGAGGCCGAGCTGCGTCTAAGGGTTCCCAATGAAAAAGGTTGGTGTGTGTGTGTGCGTGGACATGAATGTTGTGGCTTTGGTCTCCCGGCTTTTTCTGGGAGGGGGGGGGGAGAGATCACGTACGAACTAGCACTCCATCCCCCCCCCTCCCACCCCTCCTGACAGTTGTGTATCTGAGGTGAGTGAGTGAAGGGATGGGCCGTGCCACGCTGCGTGCAGGGCAGCCTAAAAGGGTGGTGCTCTTATTAGAAGAGGAGAAGCTGCGACGGAGCCACAGCGGCAAGCAGCTGCTCAAGGACACCTTCGGCGCCCTCAGAGAGAAGAAGTACATCAAACGTGAGTGCCACAGGCGTTTCCCTAACCTAAACACTGTCGCATTTGAAACCCGTTCAACTATTTCTGAAGTCAGCCCAATTTCGTTGATTGTTGAGAAGAACTATTTGATTCTCTGATGAAACATTTCTGCTTTACTTGAGTGTACCACCGAGGTCGATGGATGCTATCCTAAAAATGTTACACTATGCATTGTTAGGTGGTGTGTAAGTTAACTAACTAATGGGCCTCAGCTGAGAGTTGCACAATTTTAAAAAAAGTTGGATTGTTTAATTAAAAAAAATTTCTTTGTTTTTGGGTAAAATTTAGCTTTTGAGTGGCAAAAAGGCGTTTAAATGGTGTTTAGATGGTACAATTAGTAGTTATTTATGCATAAACTTGCTTATTAGCACCAAAACCAAGCTCCTTTTGGGGTTCCCAACTGGTTCCCAAAATAGTGCGATACCGTACACGACCATTTAGAGGCAACGATGCTAAATACGCTTCTAAAGGCTTTAGGGAAGCACTAGTACTTGTGTTTGACACTCTAATAGGCTAAAAGTATGATACGGCTGTATGTATGATACGGCACTCTCGTGTTCCTTCATGCCACGAACGAACGAACGAACAAGTAACCCACCCGTAAGGTGGTGACTGTAACAGTGCAACTTCAATTGGTAGACAAACGCTAGGAGAATGGCTATGTGTGCGTGCAGAGATGAAGCCGCGATTCAAGTACGTGCTGGACGTGACGATCGGCTATGCGGACGGACTGCCAGTCACCATTGACACGTTCGTGTTGGGATTCAAACGCGACAAGGCCGACATCAACGTCTTCTACAGGGTACGCGTCTGCGTGCTGCCTGCCTGCCTGCGTGCGTGCGTGCCCTTGCCTGCGTGCGTGCGTGCGTGCGTTGAGTTGCGTCTGTGCGTTCGTGCGTGCGTGCCGCGGCTCGCAAGCTCGAATTGGCGCGTGCCCACCTGAAGGTGCACGACGCGGAGAGTGTTCCCTTCCGCGACGACGCGCTGCTGCGCGACTGGCTCTACGACCGCTTCGTCGAGAAGGAGCGCCTTCTCGGTTCGTTGCGCCTTTATTGTGTATTCGTTTTCGTTTTGTTTTGATTTTTCTCCACGTCTTCGGAGTACTAGCAATTGCAACGCCTACTTGCGATACTTAAATTATCAAGTGAAACATTCTGGATGAGCACGCGCACGCCCGCTAGGCAACGTATGGCAGTGGTAAAGAATCGGCCCCCTTGCGCCCAAGGTGCTGTGTTCGATTCTTGATGGATCCACTGGAACGAGGACTTCCTTCTCAATGGATTTTCTCGTGCAGTCGCTGCCCTAGATTACAGATGACGTTCTTCCAAACGTTTATTTTTGGCTAATTATGCGGCTCTAGACGGGAAGACATTGGAGATGGAGATGCTATATGGGCTATTTATTGACGGCCTCCTAGCGTTGGCCCTAATCCCACAACAGCAACAGCACTGTGGCTGCAGACAACTACTACAAGACGGGCGAGTTTGCGCCGGGGGAGGTGGGCCGTCCCATCAGTCCGTCGGTGTGGAAGATCGTCGCCCACTACGCGCTGTGGTACCTCGTCGGCTTCCTCGAGTGGAACTACGTCTACTACCCCCTCTTGCGCGCACTCGCACGTCTACTCTTCTAGTTACGCCCAAAGAGTTACGCCCAAACCCAACCAAAGAGTCACGCCTAACCTGCAGTGTGTGTCACGCCACATGTGCTAAATGAGAAACTCTGGAAATTGACGAAGACGAAGAAACAGAGTTGACCAGGGCGTAACTCACTTGGGCGTAACTTTTTTGCTCCAACAGAAATTGTGTCGGTAGAATCGAGTTAAACGTTTTCCGCGCTGCGTTCTGGGTCATAATAATACAGTCATGAGGGCAACGTATGCGCTCGCGTCGGTGCAAGAGGTCGCAATGGGCTTGACATGTGAATTTGGAAAAGAATAATAAATTTTGCCAAAAACTGACCAAGCCCGGTGCTTCCTCTAGACAGCAGACAAGCAGAGTTAGTTGTACGCCGCGTGACTTGTTTTTGCTTCCTTCCTCGCACGCGTTTGCGACTGTCGTTGCTCCCTTTTCTCTTTATCACGGTTTTGTAGCTAAACGTATGGCATTGGTTTTTTTCTTTTTTTTTTCCACGGAAACTCAAAAGCAGAAGAAGTACAGCATCGTCATGCGGTGTAGTTCTTGGGCTTTAGTGACGCCTGCCGCCCAAACGCGTCGATTCTCGTTCCGTTGAAGCTTCGTGTTGCAAAGACATTGGCGTTGTCAGTGAACGCAAATTGGTACAACACTGAAAGGTTGACAACCACTCGTATTTCGCTAAATTCGTTTTTCTTTTCAATCTATATGTACCTAGTCCCTATAGAACAAATCAAGAACATTTCAACAAAGAAATGCGATTCCTCATGACATAAAATTTTTCGAATATAATCACCGTAAATTATTCAGTAGTACGCGGGGTGCTATTGGTTCAATCCTCGGCTACTCTGGGCCGCTACTGGGAGTGGGAGGGGTACATATCAGTGGAGAGTAGGGATGAGCATGGGCCGGGCCGGGCCGGCCCGGCCCGGCCCGGCCCGTGGGCCGGGCCGGGCCGGAATTCCAGGCCCGTTTTGCGGGCCGGGCCGGGCCGGGCCTGCGTTTTGAGGGTGCGGGCCGGGCCGGGCCGGGCCGGACGTTCTTGGCTGGCCAACGTAGATAGCTACCTATGTAATGCATTGTAAGTATCTGCGACTATTCTGCACCGTATTAGCAACTTTGTATTCTATGACGCGCGTCTTTCGCGCTCAAAGGGTGCAAAGGCCGTAAAATGGTTGTGAACTGCGATTCTGAGAGGTGGATGCGCCATTCCGTTAAGTAAATCACGCCAATTGGCGTACGGTATTTCAGTAAACTGTACACTGTAGTGACTGTACTTATTTCGTGTTGCGGGCCGGGCCGGGCCGGGCCTGCGATATTGAGCAGTTGGACGGGCCGGGCCGAGCCGGGCCTGGATTTTGAGGGTGCGGGCCGGGCCGGGACGGGCCGGACTATCTGGCGGGCCGGGCCGGGCCGAGATGTGCAGGCCCGTGCTCATCCCTAGTGGAGAGGCCGCACTATTGGAAGGAGGTGGGGGGGGGGGCTTATTGGAGAATTTGCAGTACTACCGTAAGTCTCCTAGTGCGTGCGTACGTACGTGTTGTCTGCCCGATTGCCTACAGTGGACAGACCAGCCAACGACATCGGGATGGTACCGTCGTTGGCTCCTAAAGGACGGATTCTTAAAGAACTGACCATAAAAGTAAGTGGTAGCCAGAACCCCCAAGCAGTTCATTTGTGGCGATTCGCTCTGATCGAGTTTTTCCGAACCAAAAAAAAAAAACAAGATCGAAATTCCACATTGTCGCGCGTCCTTTGAGGCTACTCGGAATCATTTTTCACCAACCAGCAACTGAATTGGTTCTGCGAGCTGTTTCAGCCGTGGGTTATTCGTAGGACACATTTTATAGAACGGCACTCTATTTGGGACGACTGTGCCACGATTCAAACAGCACGCGCCAAAAAATGCGTCGCTGGCTGGCTGCTGCATAGCAAGCTGTGCACTGTGCATCCACGCTCTACACGTCGCGTGGCGCCCGTGCTCCGGACGCAGAAAACGATTCAGCGCACTGTGAACGTGAAGAGCATCAGTGAAGTTGTATTGCTCGCGTTGGGACTGGTATACACTAACAAAGGAACTGCGCATAGGTATGCAAATTGCATATAAATTGACAAAAATTACACATCCATTCGATCGATTCTGTAACCGGCGCGATGCTGTCGAGGTACAGATCCACGGAAAACGTACCTACCCGTTTGATAAAATCGAGATTTGAATTTTTGCAACAGGGGCAACCCTGTTGAACCCTTCGGACCGATTTTGGGGGGTATACCCCCCGTACCCCCTCCCCTGGCTATGTCACTGTCGGTTGCCCGCTTTTTCTGCTTTTTTTCTGTTTGATTTCGTTTTGTTGACTTTTGAGAGCAATTGCAAGCTTTGCGTAGCCGTACGCCCTTAAGAATGTTTCGAAACTTGGTGACGAATACGATGCGGCAATCGGAATTGGTTTCGGACGGGCTGTTTTAATCGAATTATCAGGGCGTATTCGTGCGTCGGCCGGCACTAATTGCCGATCAGAGTCAACCACACACCCTCCCCCCTCTTGGCCAGGACCGTGTACACGTATGCTCTGCTCACCTCTCTAGCTGACGCGACCGGCGTTGCTGCTCTTCACCAAACGCACGCACGCACGCACTGTGGCTGCAGACAACTACTACAAGACGGGCGCGTTCGCGCCAGCCGAGCCGTCCCATCAGTCCGTCAGGGTGGCAGCTCGTCGCGCGCTGCACGCTATGGTACCTCGCCAGCACAGGAGGTCCTCGGCCTGCCACCGCTGGACATCCTCGTCAAGGCTTCCGTTCGTTCGTCGTTCAAGAATTTACAGAATTTACGGTACATACTGTAACTGCAAGCGGCGTGTCTGGTTCATGTATGTACTTCGACTATTACAACTTCGCTGCGTGCTTCGTCCTTTGTGGCTGCTCAGAAACACTTTTTCCAACCAGCAACTCATTTGGTTCTGCAAGATGTCCTTCCTGTCTCAAACGAACAGTGTTGTTACGTGTGTTGCTGTATGCCACCTTTTAGTTTACTTTCTTTTTCTCCCTTTCGCGTTTCTTTACAAGATGCCCAACTTGCTTTGATTGCATGAACCGCTGTGGCACAAAAAAAAAGGCCTGCGTACATGGTGTATCCAGAGGTGCACATCCTTTACACTCATCCATCCACACTCGACGCGTGTCTTTCATCAGCCCAAACAAAGGGAAGCATCAGCCCAATACTTCGCCAAACCGTCAACTGTTGTGGTGGGCGCACAACAGCGACGTCGACGCCATGGAGAAAGAGACCAATGCGCTCAGCCCAACTGGTCGCTCTTTACCCACACCCCTCGCTGACAACGTCACCAACAAACAAGAGCACAAGACGAACCTGACGCGGGGCCGCGGATAATAACAACGACGGCAACGAATTGACAATTTAGAGAGGGAGGGGGTGTGGAGGTGCCCCATCCTCGGGGAGAGAGAGAGAGGCCGACACACAACTGGGTTACTGTACCGTTGTTTATTCGTGTTTTGCCGTTTTCACTCTACTCGCGCAAAAAACGCCATGGAGACCGAAAAAGAAAACACTCGACACGCAAACGCACGCGTTCGTGGCTACCGTAATCCCTCTAGTAATCCCCGCGATCCGCGTCTGTGTGCGGGGATTAATAGAGCGGGCGAACAGTTGTACCGTATCGCGGGGGTATGCATAAACTAGGCTAGCGTTCGCCTAGGCTAATGCAGCTTAAAACAATTAGGTCATTCGAAGCGCGTCTGCTCCACAGCTAACGACCGTCCGAGAGTTTGAACAATTCAATTTTGCGGGCCGTCCGTCTTTGCTTTCTCACTCTCACTCTCTCACTAGTGCTCGTGTGTGCGCTACTTTGGACTGAGTTGGCTGTCCAAAGACCACAGCGGGAGGGAAGGGGGCTCTTGCAAATTCTCACTTCTCGCCCACTACCGACTATTACTACTACTACTAGTGGCACAGGTCAGAGGAGGGCCTAGGCGGCGGCCTTGCGCTTGCGGCCCCGTCCACGGCCGCGGCCCTTGGCGGTGGCTGGCCGGGCGGCGGCTGGTTTGTCGGCGGCTGTGGCGGTCTCCTGCTGGATGGTCTGCTCGACGACGTCGTCCTCCTCCGCCTCCTCCGACGGCGCCTTCTCCTCGTCCTCGTCCGACACGGGCACCGGCGAGCGCGCGCGACCCCGCCCCACGCCTCTGCCCCCGCGGCCCTGAAAGGCGAGACGGCATCACTACTGAGCTTTCACACACGCGGCGAAAGTTCTCCCAAAACTCTGAGACATGTTGACTGCTCACCCTCCTTAGCCGAGAACTAGCCGAAAAAAGTACATGTACAGTACAGTGCTTTTAAGTGAAGCCGCGTGTTCGAATAGCTTGAGTCACTACAGTGAGGAAACATGAAACTCGGGGGTACATGGCTACAACTTCGGGTACGACCTATGCCTTGGCTTTGGTTGTCGCCCGCGTGTTTTCCATGCAGCTTCAAAGTTTTGCGGTAATCGCTCCAATTAATCAAAGGCTATTCCAAAATTGAGCTCGAGACTATGGGGGGGGGAGCAAAAAGTGGGATGAGACATTTTGACTTAAATACCTATGTACTTTTGGTGTCCTTGGGAGTGTAGCGCCTCTCCCCCCCCCCGCGGTTTCTAAGACAGGGACGCCTCTTTGGAAGCAGACCGACCCTGCCGCGTCCCCTGCCACGGCCGCGGTTCTTGGGCGGCGTGTAGGGGACCATGTCCGACTCTCCGGGGCTGTCGTCGTCGTCGTCGTCGGAGCCCTGCGCCTCTCCGCTGTCCGCCTCATCGCTGTCGAACGCGGCCGACTGGGACCAGCGCTTACGCTTCGCCGAACCCCGACCCGCACCACCACCACCGCCGGATGAACGCCCCGCGCCCGACCGCGCGCGACCACGACCTGCGAATGCCATGGCGCTACGCAAGAATTGTTGCTAAACGCAATAAGGGCAAACACTTCGAATACTTTAACGCAGTAAAAACTGAGAAACAGAACACATAAAGTGAGGGGTGCGAAACGTTTACAGACAAGGAAGCTGGTTTTGACTCACAAACGCGTTTCAACTCGGGCTCTTTAGAAAGAACGACGCACGAGTATTTAGTCCTGGTTCGTGCGCGGTCGCAAAAACGTGACAAGTTCGAAATGTGTTTCTAGCAAGTAATTTGATATTGTCTGTGAATCTCTAGCGATAAAGTGCCTGCGCGTGCGACTCTGTGCATGGAGCAGCAGAGGAAGCGCAGTTGCCTACCTCTCCTGCGCGACGACTTGTACTCGTCGTCGCTCTCTCCCGTCATTGGCACATCCTGCGCAACAAAACACTGCGTCCCCTGCGTCTTCTTTCTGCTTTTGTGCTTGTTTGTCTCTCTCCCGTACATGTATCTGGGCGGTACCCCCACACAGTCGGAACTCTTTCAAATTTATTGTAAAACTTTTTTTTACATTTTACTTAATGTTGTATTAGTTAGTAAGTGGTAGGGATTGTTAACGTCTTCCACTCTCGTTTTAAGTCATTTCTCGTTGTTGTCATTGTTTTAAGGTTAATGGCTATCAAAAATTGCCAAATTGTATTAGAATCTGTGTAGTTTACCAGACTGCCAGTATTGAACTTTTTACAGTGCATTTTGATTAAACATTGACTGAAACGCCCCATTTTTCCTCCCACGACCCCCGCCCGCAAAAAAATTATGCATTACCCCCCACATCTTTGCCAGATTAAACCAGTTCTGCTTACAGTTGGGCTAAAGGGGGTTTTGTACAAATGCATATAGTGCTGTGCCGCATTGTTCAGAAGGCAGCGAGCAAAGAGAAGCCCTTGGGGCAAGAGCCATCCTCTGCTGAGGAGAAAGACGCGGACAAGTCAGAGGAGAAGGACAAGGCCAAAGCGGACAAGAAGGACACTGGCGACAGTCCAAAAAAGGTTAGAATGCGTAGAAACACACACACACACATGTTGCCAACCGAACATGATAACCCATACTGGGTTGTGCCAAATCTTGAGCGAATCGGCTTAAAACTGGCTGCAAAGGTTGCCTGTGATACTGTATTGTTGCACTAGTATGCAGGCTTTCAGAGCACATCACATGCCATCTTAGGTAAGTGTGCCTCCTGGGGGGGGGGGATTGGGAGACCCAGAAGCCAATTTTTTGAATGGATGTGTTTAGCACCAGAATAGCGTTAAATTGGTACTCTTTGGTTACCGTGAAAACTTCTGGGGGGGGGGGTTGAAAATCTTGAGTGGGAGGCAAACCCCATTCAAACCCCTACCCCAGTCACAGCTATTTGTCACTATCTACAACTGAACTGACATTCCACAGGTGCTACCCAAGTGGATGGTGCAGGACGCTGATGCGCCACCCTCCCCACAGGAAAACAATAAGGAAGAAGAAGAAGAAGACAAGAGCAAAGGGGTGGACGAGGAGGAGATGGAGTCAGGTCAGAAAAAATTGCTTTTTCAATTGCATGCGTACACCCAAGCTGTTGTACACCCCCTCCATCCATCCAGACTGATGGACCACTGCTGGATACCCCTTTCCCTTTTTATATACTTCATTCTTGCAGTTATAAATTAAGGTGATTTGCAGCGCAGCAAGCCAAACAGTGAGTGACCAATAGGTTTCTCGAAGCTTTTATTGCATTGGGAAAACATTTTGCGTAACGTGTAGTTCGCGGATTTTCTGCGAGTCTATTCTACTCTATGCGTCTGCTGTGTACGCGTGTATAATTCAGAGGAGGCAGTGGCGGCAGCCGGAGACGACTCTGGCATTGCGGGCGAGGAGGCGACTCCGCCCGCGACCGCACCCGCTGGGCGTGCTCGGGGCAGAGGCAGGGGTAGAGGTAGAGGCAGAGGTCGGGGCAGAGGCAGAGGTGCCTCTTCGACCACGACGACGACCTCTCCCCACAGCGGCAGTGGCCAGCGGACGTCGGCGAAGAAGCGCGTCGACCCGGTCGTGGCGGAGGCGGCGGCAAAGGCCCAAGTACAAAAGTCAGTGACGACCGAGGGTGAGGAGACCGAAGAGCCGGGCCGGACTCGGCGTAGCACCGCCGGTCGCGTCAGCTACAGCTATGAGGTGAGAACAGACACATGTAAGCGGTGAGATTTCAGATGGCGTTCTTGCGAATGTCTTTGGCTCATTCTGTGGCTCTAGACCGGAGGGCGTCATGGAGATGGGTATGCTATATGGGCCATTGACGGATACATAGTGTTGGGCCCAATCAAACGACAACATACATACATGTAACCGAGTTTTTGATTTTGGGAGGGGGGGGGGTCGGAGACCATCGTGGGGTGGGGAGTGTAAAAGTGTGGAGGGTGGCCAGATGGAAATTGTGGACTGAAGTAGGGTCTAAATTGGCACTTTTTGTAAATAGTGGGTCAAGAATTGTGCGTAAAGGAAGGATTGACTAACTTTTTTGAAAACAGGTGACAGGTTGAACACCCTGAAAAATTCTAAAAGGACGGGGGAGGGGGCGGCTGGGAAGGGATCTAGTTCCGACTGTGTGGGGGTACCGCCCAGATACATGTACGGGAGAGAGACAAACAAGCACAAAAGCAGAAAGAAGACGCAGGGGACGCAGTGTTGTGTTGCGCAGGACGTGCCAATGACGGGAGAGAGCGACGACGAGTACAAGTCGTCGCGGAGGAGAGGTGGGCAACTGCGCTTCCTCTGCTGCTCCATGCACAGAGTCGCACGCGCAGGCACTTTATCGCTAGAGATTCACAGACAATATCAAATTACTTGCTAGAAACACATTTCGAACTTGTCACGTTTTTGCGACCGCGCACGAACCAGGACTAAATACTCGTGCGTCGTTCTTTCTAAAGAGCCCGAGTTGAAACGCGTTTGTGAGTCAAAACCAGCTTCCTTGTCTGTAAACGTTTCGCACCCCTCACTTTATGTGTTCTGTTTCTCAGTTTTTACTGCGTTAAAGTATTCGAAGTGTTTGCCCTTATTGCGTTTACACAATTCTTGCGTAGCGCCATGGCATTCGCAGGTCGTGGTCGCGCGCGGTCGGGCGCGGGGCGTTCATCCGGCGGTGGTGGTGGTGCGGGTCGGGGTTCGGCGAAGCGTAAGCGCTGGTCCCAATCGGCCGCGTTCGACAGCGACGAAGCGGAGAGCGGAGAGGCGCAGGGCTCCGACGACGACGACGACGACAGCCCCGGAGAGTCGGACATGGTCCCCTACACGCCGCCCAAGAACCGCGGACGCGGCAGGGGACGCGGAAGGGTTGGTGTGCTTCGAAAGATGCGTACCTGTCTTAGTAACCGAGGGGGGGGGAGAGGCGCTACACTCCCAAGGACACCAAAAGTACATAGGTATTTAAGTCAAAATGTCTCATCCCACTTTTTGCTCCCCCCCCCCATAGTATCGAGCTCAATTTTGGAATAGCCTTTGATTAATTGGAGCGATTACCGCAAAACTTTGAAGCTGCATGGAAAACACGCGGGCGACAACCAAAGCCAAGGCATAGGTCGTACCCGAAGTTGTAGCCATGTACCCCCGAGTTTCATGTTTCCTCACTGTAGTGACTCAAGCTATTCGAACACGCGGCTTCACTTAAAAGCACTGTACTGTACATGTACTTTTTTCGGCTAGTTCTCGGCTAAGGAGGGTGAGCAGTCAACATGTCTCAGAGTTTTGGGAGAACTTTCGCCGCGTGTGTGAAAGCTCAGTAGTGATGCCGTCTCGCCTTTCAGGGCCGCGGGGGCAGAGGCGTGGGGCGGGGTCGCGCGCGCTCGCCGGTGCCCGTGTCGGACGAGGACGAGGAGAAGGCGCCGTCGGAGGAGGCGGAGGAGGACGACGTCGTCGAGCAGACCATCCAGCAGGAGACCGCAGCCGCAGACAAGCCCGCCGCCGCCCGGCCAGCCACCGCCAAGGGCCGCGGCCGTGGACGGGGCCGCAAGCGCAAGGCCGCCGCCTAGGCCCTCCTCTGACCTGTGCCACTAGTAGTAGTAGTAGTAGTAGTCGGTAGTGGGTGAGAAGTGAGAGTTTGCAAGAGCCCCCTTCCCTCCCGCTGTGGTCTTTGGACAGCCAACTCAGTCCAAAGTAGCGCACACACGAGCACTAGTGAGAGAGTGAGAGTGAGAAAGCAAAGACGGACGGCCCGCAAAATTGAATTGTTCAAACTCTCGGATGGTCGTTAGCTGTGGAGCAGACGCGCTTCGAATGACCTAATTGTTTTAAGCTGCATTAGCCTAGGCGAACGCTAGCCTAGTTTATGCATACCCCCGCGATACGGTACAACTGTTCGCCCGCTCTATTAATCCCCGCACACAGACGCGGATCGCGGGGATTATTAGAGGGATTACGGTAGCCACGAACGCGTGCGTTTGCGTGTCGAGTGTTTTCTTTTTCGGTCTCCATGGCGTTTTTTGCGCGAGTAGAGTGAAAACGGCAAAACACGAATAAACAACGGTACAGTAACCCAGTTGTGTGTCGGCCTCTCTCTCTCTCCCCGAGGATGGGGCACCTCCACACCCCCCCTCCCTCTCTAAATTGTCAATTCGTTGCCGTCGTTGTTATTATCCGCGGCCCCGCGTCAGGTTCGTCTTGTGCTCTTGTTTGTTGGTGACGTTGTCAGCGAGGGGTGTGGGTAAAGAGCGACCAGTTGGGCTGAGCGCATTGGTCTCTTTCTCCATGGCGTCGACGTCGCTGTTGTGCGCCCACCACAACAGTTGACGGTTTGGCGAAGTATTGGGCTGATGCTTCCCTTTGTTTGGGCTGATGAAAGACACGCGTCGAGTGTGGATGGATGAGTGTAAAGGATGTGCACCTCTGGATACACCATGTACGCAGGCCTTTTTTTTTGTGCCACAGCGGTTCATGCAATCAAAGCAAGTTGGGCATCTTGTAAAGAAACGCGAAAGGGAGAAAAAGAAAGTAAACTAAAAGGTGGCATACAGCAACACACGTAACAACACTGTTCGTTTGAGACAGGAAGGACATCTTGCAGAACCAAATGAGTTGCTGGTTGGAAAAAGTGTTTCTGAGCAGCCACAAAGGACGAAGCACGCAGCGAAGTTGTAATAGTCGAAGTACATACATGAACCAGACACGCCGCTTGCAGTTACAGTATGTACCGTAAATTCTGTAAATTCTTGAACGACGAACGAACGGAAGCCTTGACGAGGATGTCCAGCGGTGGCAGGCCGAGGACCTCCTGTGCTGGCGAGGTACCATAGCGTGCAGCGCGCGACGAGCTGCCACCCTGACGGACTGATGGGACGGCTCGGCTGGCGCGAACGCGCCCGTCTTGTAGTAGTTGTCTGCAGCCACAGTGCGTGCGTGCGTGCGTTTGGTGAAGAGCAGCAACGCCGGTCGCGTCAGCTAGAGAGGTGAGCAGAGCATACGTGTACACGGTCCTGGCCAAGAGGGGGGAGGGTGTGTGGTTGACTCTGATCGGCAATTAGTGCCGGCCGACGCACGAATACGCCCTGATAATTCGATTAAAACAGCCCGTCCGAAACCAATTCCGATTGCCGCATCGTATTCGTCACCAAGTTTCGAAACATTCTTAAGGGCGTACGGCTACGCAAAGCTTGCAATTGCTCTCAAAAGTCAACAAAACGAAATCAAACAGAAAAAAAGCAGAAAAAGCGGGCAACCGACAGTGACATAGCCAGGGGAGGGGGTACGGGGGGTATACCCCCCAAAATCGGTCCGAAGGGTTCAACAGGGTTGCCCCTGTTGCAAAAATTCAAATCTCGATTTTATCAAACGGGTAGGTACGTTTTCCGTGGATCTGTACCTCGACAGCATCGCGCCGGTTACAGAATCGATCGAATGGATGTGTAATTTTTGTCAATTTATATGCAATTTGCATACCTATGCGCAGTTCCTTTGTTAGTGTATACCAGTCCCAACGCGAGCAATACAACTTCACTGATGCTCTTCACGTTCACAGTGCGCTGAATCGTTTTCTGCGTCCGGAGCACGGGCGCCACGCGACGTGTAGAGCGTGGATGCACAGTGCACAGCTTGCTATGCAGCAGCCAGCCAGCGACGCATTTTTTGGCGCGTGCTGTTTGAATCGTGGCACAGTCGTCCCAAATAGAGTGCCGTTCTATAAAATGTGTCCTACGAATAACCCACGGCTGAAACAGCTCGCAGAACCAATTCAGTTGCTGGTTGGTGAAAAATGATTCCGAGTAGCCTCAAAGGACGCGCGACAATGTGGAATTTCGATCTTGTTTTTTTTTTTTTGGTTCGGAAAAACTCGATCAGAGCGAATCGCCACAAATGAACTGCTTGGGGGTTCTGGCTACCACTTACTTTTATGGTCAGTTCTTTAAGAATCCGTCCTTTAGGAGCCAACGACGGTACCATCCCGATGTCGTTGGCTGGTCTGTCCACTGTAGGCAATCGGGCAGACAACACGTACGTACGCACGCACTAGGAGACTTACGGTAGTACTGCAAATTCTCCAATAAGCCCCCCCCCCCCACCTCCTTCCAATAGTGCGGCCTCTCCACTAGGGATGAGCACGGGCCTGCACATCTCGGCCCGGCCCGGCCCGCCAGATAGTCCGGCCCGTCCCGGCCCGGCCCGCACCCTCAAAATCCAGGCCCGGCTCGGCCCGGCCCGTCCAACTGCTCAATCTCGCCGGCCCGGCCCGGCCCGGCCCGCAACACGAAATAAGTACAGTCACTACAGTGTACAGTTTACTGAAATACCCTACGCCAATTGGCGTGATTTACTTAACGGATGGCGCATCCACCTCTCAGAATCGCAGTTCACAACCATTTTACGGCCTTTGCACCCTTTGAGCGCGACAGACGCGCGTCATAGAATACAAAGTTGCTAATACAGTGCAGAATAGTCGCAGATACTTACAATGCATTACAAGGAGCTATCTACGTTGGCCAGCGAAGAACCTCAGGCCCGGCCCGGCCCGGCCCGCACCCTCAAAACGCAGGCCCGGCCCGGCCCGGCCCGCAAAACGGGCCTGGAATCCGGCCCGGCCCGGCCCACGGGCCGGGCCGGGCCGGGCCGGGCCGGCCCGGCCCATGCTCATCCCTACTCTCCACTGATATGTACCCCTCCCACTCCCAGTAGCGGCCCAGAGTAGCCGAGGATTGAACCAATAGCACCCCGCGTACTACTGAATAATTTACGGTGATTATATTCGAAAAATTTTATGTCATGAGGAATCGCATTTCTTTGTTGAAATGTTCTTGATTTGTTCTATAGGGACTAGGTACATATAGATTGAAAAGAAAAACGAATTTAGCGAAATACGAGTGGTTGTCAACCTTTCAGTGTTGTACCAATTTGCGTTCACTGACAACGCCAATGTCTTTGCAACACGAAGCTTCAACGGAACGAGAATCGACGCGTTTGGGCGGCAGGCGTCACTAAAGCCCAAGAACTACACCGCATGACGATGCTGTACTTCTTCTGCTTTTGAGTTTCCGTGGAAAAAAAAAAGAAAAAAACCAATGCCATACGTTTAGCTACAAAACCGTGATAAAGAGAAAAGGGAGCAACGACAGTCGCAAACGCGTGCGAGGAAGGAAGCAAAAACAAGTCACGCGGCGTACAACTAACTCTGCTTGTCTGCTGTCTAGAGGAAGCACCGGGCTTGGTCAGTTTTTGGCAAAATTTATTATTCTTTTCCAAATTCACATGTCAAGCCCATTGCGACCTCTTGCACCGACGCGAGCGCATACGTTGCCCTCATGACTGTATTATTATGACCCAGAACGCAGCGCGGAAAACGTTTAACTCGATTCTACCGACACAATTTCTGTTGGAGCAAAAAAGTTACGCCCAAGTGAGTTACGCCCTGGTCAACTCTGTTTCTTCGTCTTCGTCAATTTCCAGAGTTTCTCATTTAGCACATGTGGCGTGACACACACTGCAGGTTAGGCGTGACTCTTTGGTTGGGTTTGGGCGTAACTCTTTGGGCGTAACTAGAAGAGTAGACGTGCGAGTGCGCGCAAGAGGGGGTAGTAGACGTAGTTCCACTCGAGGAAGCCGACGAGGTACCACAGCGCGTAGTGGGCGACGATCTTCCACACCGACGGACTGATGGGACGGCCCACCTCCCCCGGCGCAAACTCGCCCGTCTTGTAGTAGTTGTCTGCAGCCACAGTGCTGTTGCTGTTGTGGGATTAGGGCCAACGCTAGGAGGCCGTCAATAAATAGCCCATATAGCATCTCCATCTCCAATGTCTTCCCGTCTAGAGCCGCATAATTAGCCAAAAATAAACGTTTGGAAGAACGTCATCTGTAATCTAGGGCAGCGACTGCACGAGAAAATCCATTGAGAAGGAAGTCCTCGTTCCAGTGGATCCATCAAGAATCGAACACAGCACCTTGGGCGCAAGGGGGCCGATTCTTTACCACTGCCATACGTTGCCTAGCGGGCGTGCGCGTGCTCATCCAGAATGTTTCACTTGATAATTTAAGTATCGCAAGTAGGCGTTGCAATTGCTAGTACTCCGAAGACGTGGAGAAAAATCAAAACAAAACGAAAACGAATACACAATAAAGGCGCAACGAACCGAGAAGGCGCTCCTTCTCGACGAAGCGGTCGTAGAGCCAGTCGCGCAGCAGCGCGTCGTCGCGGAAGGGAACACTCTCCGCGTCGTGCACCTTCAGGTGGGCACGCGCCAATTCGAGCTTGCGAGCCGCGGCACGCACGCACGAACGCACAGACGCAACTCAACGCACGCACGCACGCACGCAGGCAAGGGCACGCACGCACGCAGGCAGGCAGGCAGCACGCAGACGCGTACCCTGTAGAAGACGTTGATGTCGGCCTTGTCGCGTTTGAATCCCAACACGAACGTGTCAATGGTGACTGGCAGTCCGTCCGCATAGCCGATCGTCACGTCCAGCACGTACTTGAATCGCGGCTTCATCTCTGCACGCACACATAGCCATTCTCCTAGCGTTTGTCTACCAATTGAAGTTGCACTGTTACAGTCACCACCTTACGGGTGGGTTACTTGTTCGTTCGTTCGTTCGTGGCATGAAGGAACACGAGAGTGCCGTATCATACATACAGCCGTATCATACTTTTAGCCTATTAGAGTGTCAAACACAAGTACTAGTGCTTCCCTAAAGCCTTTAGAAGCGTATTTAGCATCGTTGCCTCTAAATGGTCGTGTACGGTATCGCACTATTTTGGGAACCAGTTGGGAACCCCAAAAGGAGCTTGGTTTTGGTGCTAATAAGCAAGTTTATGCATAAATAACTACTAATTGTACCATCTAAACACCATTTAAACGCCTTTTTGCCACTCAAAAGCTAAATTTTACCCAAAAACAAAGAAATTTTTTTTAATTAAACAATCCAACTTTTTTTAAAATTGTGCAACTCTCAGCTGAGGCCCATTAGTTAGTTAACTTACACACCACCTAACAATGCATAGTGTAACATTTTTAGGATAGCATCCATCGACCTCGGTGGTACACTCAAGTAAAGCAGAAATGTTTCATCAGAGAATCAAATAGTTCTTCTCAACAATCAACGAAATTGGGCTGACTTCAGAAATAGTTGAACGGGTTTCAAATGCGACAGTGTTTAGGTTAGGGAAACGCCTGTGGCACTCACGTTTGATGTACTTCTTCTCTCTGAGGGCGCCGAAGGTGTCCTTGAGCAGCTGCTTGCCGCTGTGGCTCCGTCGCAGCTTCTCCTCTTCTAATAAGAGCACCACCCTTTTAGGCTGCCCTGCACGCAGCGTGGCACGGCCCATCCCTTCACTCACTCACCTCAGATACACAACTGTCAGGAGGGGTGGGAGGGGGGGATGGAGTGCTAGTTCGTACGTGATCTCTCC